>JBBPOC010001113.1:0-11584 GCA_038091235.1 Tylopilus rubrobrunneus | reverse complement strand
GCTCGATCGAGCCGTATGAGCTCTATATACGACACCTTTGGCTCCACGTGACCGTAGCCGAGATACGTATCGGATTGGTCAGAACAAAGGCGGATTGCATCAGAAAGGCCCGAACATTGGTCATCGGCGTCGCAGTCACGATGGGATCGGTAAACGTCATGGATGCCGGCCCTTGCCGAAAAAGGAAGGTTGTATTCAGACCCGTCAAGTTGGTCTCTTCTCAAATTCACTAGTCTCATCGTCGCCAGTAATCCACACAAGCTTGGATTCGACAAGGGGATGTCTACCGTCGTTCATTTGACACTTCAAACACCTGAATAACTGCGAGTCCCTGGAAAGTTGGTCATCATCCATCATGACAACATTTGCTGTGTTTGTTGAAGTAACCACAGCATAAGTACCAGCTTCCAGGTACCGCGAAGAATCAATTCGTTGCTTACCCTCTGCAGTAGCACCTCCGACGGCCACCACGTCCGTGGGACCATTTATTGTGTTCTCACTGGCAGCTGGCCCGGGAACGCACTTCAAGTTGTATCATCTACATGTGTACATTGCACCGACCGTCACGATCAATTTATCATGTCTCAGCACGAACGCATCTGGCGGGGAATGGCTGCGGCACCCAAGCAATTTCAAAAGTGTTCATCGTCCTCGTCAATAGAACTTCCCTCCGAGTAAACAGAAGTAGCCCGGAGCTGCTCGCATTTGCAGCTTCGACTTGAAGGTTCTTCTGGCAGGCTCGTGAAGTCTTCTTCAGTCATTTTCAATCCTTCTAGAATCTGACCCATGTGCGTCCCTGAAAAACCCACTCCCCGCCTAGCGACGATCAATTGCATCGCGAGCGGTAGTGATGTTCCCTCGAACTTGTTTTTGATTTCTTCATCGGACGGTTTGACGTTGCCGAACCAGCTACCTGTTACCACTGTGGCTGCCTTGTGCGGTAGATCCGCTGTGTGTACGCCAAGGAAACGGCTCAACCGGACGTAGGATGTGTAGTCGCGCAGATACAGCTGCCCGGCGAACAGGTTCAACTGGTCAATGAGCGACCAAGGAGGAGTCCAATCAGAAGGAAGAGGCGGCACGGTATATAGCATCAGATCGTCAGCTGGCTTCATGCGCTTGGTCGTGCGAGGGATATATAGATGTAGGTGGACTTGCTTGCTGACCCTGATCTCCGGCATTAACTGATCGGCTTCGAAGGGGCTCACGAGGACAATGGCATCTTTGCCACACATTTTCCCAGATAGAATCCACTGGACAGGACGCAAATAATCATTGATCCTCCCCTCCACTGATTCGTTTTGCTCGACCGTTTCACAAAAGTCCGCTGTCGCCAGTACGTATGGGCTCCAACCGGAGGAAGTGGCAGTGACATCAGTTGCGAAGATGTGGCGAAAAGCATTGCTCCAGGACGGTGAAGGAACGACGCCTGTCTTCACGAACATGACGACATCTGGATGAAGAAAATGCTTCGCCGATAATACTCCACGAGGCGGTCTCTCTACCTCCCGTTCGCGTTCGACCTCACGAGATACCTCTCTTTCTTGTTCTTCGTCCATACGAACATCACGAAGTGACAATACCCCCATGTTTTCGCAGCGTTCACGGATTGGTTGGGGAAGTATCATGGAAGAAGTAGTGCACGAGGGCTGGCACGGCATATACATGTCAGCCAGAGACTTGAGCTCTGGTTGGACCCAGGCCTCAGCTAATTCCTCGCCCGTAGTGTTGTCGTGACAAAAACGGGACCAAGCTTCATATCGGGATTGGTGATTCATTCCCTGCTGGGCCCAGTACAAAGCCTGTTTTTGGATGTCGCCCCATGTTTCCTGTATAGCCCAGTGCAAAATGTCCGCGGTAGTTACTCGAATATTTGAACTCTGCTTGGACACCAGGCTTCGGATCCTTTGATCAACGTCGTGAGGAGCAAAAAACATGACGCTGTGGCCGTGGCCAAGCTTACGCATTCGCATGCAGCCTGTCAGAAATACACGATAAGACTGCACAACTTGGACGGTGGGTTGAAATACCTTGGACCAAATGATCTTTCGTGACCCTGTGCCCTAGTGTGACCGCAGCCCGAAAGCCAACAGGGAACTTAATGTCTGTGCCCCTTGTATGAGCATGGTCCAGATATGCAACACATTTGTATAGCTGCTGAGTGAGCGGTGATGACGACAGGGGTTGCGTGGTGCCATTTCTGGCGAGCACCATCAGTTCGTCGTCGTCACTGAAAAATATGGCTCCGATAGTGTCGGTGGCCGGCGTGCAGCCTAGCCATGCCGCGGCCACCTGGATATTTGAGAGATCGAGTATCTGCGCACCAACGTCTAGTAGGACACGAATTTGCGGGTGTTGGGTGACTATCATTCTGATGAGTTTCAGCGTGGTCCACCGCTCAGCCTTTTCATCAGCTGTTACCATGTACGAGGCGTTCTCAGGCTGCAAGATACAGGCAAGAACCTTCGCGTTGGTTTCTGTCTGTTGGAGATAATCTTGATCGTCTTGAGCGATGGATGTGGGTAAAAGGTACTGTCCGTCGTTCGTTCCCGAAAACCCTGGTGTGTAGATCAGTCAGTGAAAAATACCGTAGCATAAGGCAAAAAAACACTCACCAGTGACTAGATGGCTCTTCTTCTCTGCTACATCCCAATATGAAGTCGAGATTCTCCGAGGAAAATCTTTCGCGTGGTTCGGGAACACAACCTTTGAAAGGTACAGATCGATTGCCCTTTTATTTCTCGTGAAGAACGGGACCAAGTGTTTGTCCCATTGTTCGAAAGATCTAATGTTGATGCTGCTCAGGGTCTGAAGACCGTCTGGGACGGTAGCAGGACCGCAGTCTTCCAGCCAGAGTGCATATTCTGCAGCTGGGTCGTCTTGTTGTAGCAGAAATTCGAATGCAGTTCTGAGTTGCTCCTCTCTAAGACCTCCGTAATAGTAAGAGAGACACGTCAACAAAATGGTTACGTCTGGGTGCCCGAACTGTGCCGTTTCTGCTGGCATGTCTTTCGCATGATAGGGGATCGCAAGCATAGTCCATTTGGAGGAGCGCCTTAGCAACCAGTCGAAGTGCGATCGGGTAAATTGGCTGGAATGCGGACGAGGTTTACGAGTCTGATGATACTGCAGAGGCATAGTAACTGCAATATCGTGTTCTTTTGGATCAAGACCGTAGTCCACTCGCCACCTTCGCTGCGTGAGAGCGAACAAAAGAATTTTGTTGGCCAAGAGACCGCGCAGGAGAAGTAGTGAACCCCAGTTGGCAGTATGGCGAGCATATGTTTCTACTTGCTTGACGGTATCCGGGTGGATATCCTTCTGCAGCATGAACTGGCGCATCGCTCCTATGAGTCCAGAGTCGGGATGGAAGCGGAAACTGGGAAGGCGCCCGTCCAACACATCCTGAACGATCAGCGATACCAATCGTTCGCCACACTCGGGATGCAAAAGGTGAATGTGAGGGAAAGATCCGGTCGAATTGCTATCACATCGTATCGTGTGAGAGTCGTGGGTTGAGAGGAGATACGTGTGTCGTGCGACCAGCCCAAGCACCTGCTGAATAATGACCCATCGATCCGGAGATCCTTCGAACGGCCTCTCGTTCCCAATGGCGTAGATCACTTGGAACTGCGGTCGGAGAACGTCGTCACTCTCATCGAGGATGTCTCGAGTGTGGGTTTCAAAGAACCGCTGAAGTTCAAGAAGGTTGAGAGTGTTAGGGTAGAAATACTCGTATGCCCAGCTCTGTTTCGGTGTCCCGCATTTGTTTGTGCCCTCAGACTTGCGACGCCACCGTTTGATCCACTCAATCAGCGTGGAGATATATGTGTCTTTTGTTAGCTATTTTCACGGTTGTCAGTAATCAGTGCAATCAAAATTGTCAGGATGCTCACAGAGTTTAGCAATGAACCCGTCAACACGTGTAGGATATGCTCGACTCGGAACCCGGACGGTTTCCGAATAATGGGCGCGGACTCGGAATGTGTTCGTGTGCCATCTTCATACAACGACATCACACAGGCCAACTTGAGCGATAAAACATGCTCGGGCTGCATGACAATAACACCGTGTTCAGCTTTGCATTTTTTCACAAGCTTCATCAAGAACTCGGCCATGGGTTGAGTGTTGAGATAGACTTTGGCGTCGTCACGAGAGAAGGTCAAGTGGTATATCGGCCTATTAACCAGCCCGCAGAGACGATCAGAGAGTAGCTGTAGGGTTTGGGGTATCAATGCCTTTGGTACAATGACGCGTACTAGCTGATTGCCGTCTGCAAGAGCTGCTGCGCAAATGGGGATGATCACGGAAGTTTTGCCCTCGCCAATGTTAACCTGCATGACGGAATTCTTGCCCGAGCGAGGATGCATCATTTCTTTTGCAATGTCTGCCTGAACTCGACGAATGAGGAAGTTGCCTTGCAGCTGCGATGAATTAGAAATGAGCTTGAATGGGAATGTTCCAATGGCACAAGCTCCATACCTGAATCAGCAACCAATCCATGTTCTGCGCAGCATCCCATCCGTCACATCCTTCATTTTCTAGCTCCTTGTTCAATTCTTCTTCCATGTTGTCCAAGGAAAACAGGAGCAGCCTCCTTGCCCTCTGGACGTCCAAGGCAAGTAAAGACAATGAAATCAAGCATTTCTTCCAGGTCTCCGGGAGCTCGATTGGCGAGGTAGATGCAAGAGATCGGAAGAGAATAAATGGTGTGACGCGTGGCCATTGCCCGCATTGATCGAGAAGCCGTCCGAACTCCGTTTTTGGCCCGAGAGTTCTCTTGACCATAACGAGACCCTCCAAGTAGTTGACTCTGCACTGAAGGTAATGTCTACGGAATCTCTCTGTGCTGGGTTTCTCGCTGTTGATCCGTCGAGTAGAACCGATGGACTGCATTGTCTGGAAATGGTAGGCGCTACTATGGAGTCGAGATATGTATTGACTCTGAAATGGGAGTGATGATTCGCCTGTTTGTAGGGATGAGAACAGTGGGCGTAGTGAGTCGACAGTAAGAGATTGAGAGGGACCATGGTAGGCAGGATGGTAGTGAGGCAGACTATCGCGTTCCGGTAGGTTAGGCGGGGGTCGCTCACGGAGCAACTGATCAAGTGACAGAAAAGACCATTTCCCACTGGCAGACCGTAAGCCGGCGGAAGCCTCGGATGGAAACAGATACGCCTCTCGGAGTACATCCTCGTCGCTAGGAGGTTTGTGACGTGTGCGCACGTAGTCACGCCGTTTCGTAAAAGCTACAAGTGTCTCCGATGCGAAACGTAGCTGGGAACTCCACGACTGGGAAAAGTAGCTCGAGCTTTGCTGTCGATTGCCAGCCAACCATGTAATAGAGATGGCTTCTTCCAGGCCTGTTCTGCCTGTCAGCGGGTCGGGTCTACATCCGCGACCGGTGAGAGCATGAAGATTGGCAAGGTACAACCTGCTGGCCAAGCCAGCCGTCCCTTTCAAGCATCCCAGCTCCCTGTCCACATGGTATGTATAATAATTGACTCGATCAGAAGAAGAGAGGTCGAGATAGACATTATGACCACGTTGGTGGCAGGATCCGCAACATGGTATAAGGATGCACCTTGGAACGAGGTCCACCTTAATTCGAGCTTTTGGCCGTAGAACGAGTCGATTGACGAGGCCAAGCAGCGTCCCTATACACTGGTCTTCATCATAGATCATGTCCTTGAACTCAAGGGACTCGAGGTGGCCATTTTCGTTGGTGAAGAATGACAAGCCGTAGCGAGGCAAAGTGACGGATAATCGAAGCGATGTGAGGGATGTGACAGAAACAATGAGATTATTGGGGTCGTCAAGACACGTGAAACGGTTCGCAACCATTTTCCAGGTCGGGCTTGCCCGGTCGACAAGGAATTCGCCTTCTTTGATTACACGAGACTTTCCAGCTGTCCGATGACTGTTTCCACGGATCTTTGATAGGTCGAATCTCGATGATGTATGTGGAAAGATTCAGCCAATGAACGTGACCCCAGATGAGTAATTTTGGAAGATCCTTCTTCAATTCTTCAGAAGGGACACGTTCAAAAATGTCGCCTGTATCGTTGCATTCAGCACGAATGACAACTTCTCTCCAACGCTCGTCATCACGTCGGACGCCGAAGTGCACCTTAAAACGTATCAGTATTTCATGCCGCGTGATGTGCCCGAGCTGCCTACGTTATAGTTATGAATAGGAAATATCGTGACAAAATCCATTCCCGGGAGTTCAGAGGCAACGACCGTCAAAACGCGCTGCCGAACATGTTGAGCGAATCGTACCAGGTTGTAACCGGAAGAATTACATACGTTGCCAAAGAGTTCGCGATACATGAAATTACTTGTCACATAACCTGGTAACCCACCGACTATCGGCTTGTCATCGAGCAGCAATGATCCATCATGCAAATTGACATGCACTGTTTGCGAGTGCCTGTCCACCGTTTCACATATCAGCCACTGAGACTTGGGCGGCTGTTGATGCTCCCATCGGTGCAGTGGATTTGGATGATGCCCCAGCCAAACCATTTGAACGGCACGATCAATTCCAAGATCTGCGATATCGGCTTGGATAGCGTCTTTCAAGCTTTGCTCGAGAACGAAAGAGAGAGAATGATCCCGATTGAGGAGTGCCTGTGAGTATGTCGAAATAACTGACAATTCAATCTGGGCGTTATTGTCAAACGCGATATCGTAGGTAACAGACACACCCGAAGAAGATGAAAGGGCTCGGCTGCTTGTATATATGATCATGGAGCAGGAGAGAGCGACTTCAATGTCTTGTGGCGAATGGAGGAGTTTGCGACACATCTCCGAGCCCACGTCAAATGTACTTCGACAGACAGCGGCCATGTCTCGCAAGAGCTGTAAACCTTCTTCACCTTCGTTCTCTGGCGACTTTCTCACGTTGTATAGCAGGTCATAAACCCCGTCGAACGTCTTCGCGCGCACCGTCCGGAGAAGTCGGATGGCCCGTTCCGAGACGTGTCTGACGGATCTTGAAACGAGCAAACCTGCGAGCAACGAAATCACGGCCATCGCCGGACCGTCTAGCGAGCCCGCTCCAAGATCTGCAAATAAGTTCTGGAGCTCATTTAAAAGTGCATGGCAGAACGAAGGATCTTGAGTCTCCTGGTGCCATATTAGCTCTCCGGCATCATCGAGTGGTCCGACTTGAGTAGAAGCTTGTGCTAGTAGCAAGTAAACCTCTTGGTGTCGAAAGTCGAGAGTTCTACTTCGTAGCTCCCGCAAAATATTGAACCACTGCAGCGAACCTCCACTCCGCAGGTGCGCAAATGATACGAATTCCTGCAAGGAGAGATCGGGATCGCAGCTGGCCTGAGCAGCCAAAACCTCGTTAGACGTATGTTCAGTCTGTTGAAGATACCACTCCAGCTGTGAGTCTGCATATGGTCCCCCCGGAAGCCTAATATGCGTAGGACCGAGGTGACCGGATGAAGAGTCAGAAGACCTCTCATATACGTAATAGAGTCTTCCTTGGCTGCGTGGAGCATGAGGACTTGAATATAGCGAGAGCGCGTCCCAGTGGCGGCGGATATGAGGCTGTAGAGCAGGAATATCACGGACTCGTAGGTCTTCTCCATGTTGTTTGCAATCTGTCATTTTAGCCCCACAGAGCAAGCAGGTAACGGAACGCCAGGTGCTAAATGAGACTGGACATCGAAGTTCGAATACCACGACTTTGGCGTGTGACGGATCGAGAGGTAGTACATCTTGAATGCGAGCTTTGAAAAGCTGAAGATCGGAAGAGCGATCGTAATAGCGGCAGGCGAAGCTGTCATCGGTGAACTCGTTCGACAACACCGACTGTCCCGGGTGCGCGCGAATGTACCGAGCGAAGAGGTACTGATGTACACGGGAAACGCGATGGATGGTCATGGCGTCACGAAGGAGCGATTTGGAAAGGAGATCTAGCGGTATCTCTGGAGAGTAGTCGGCAAGAATGGGTATCTGTCTGACGACAAGCTTATCGAGGGCGACCCAAAGTTCCACTATCGTTAAAAACGAAACGGAGAAATGGTCAGGGTCACGTGTTTCCTTCTCCCGACCGTATACACCCTGATGGGATGACTGATAACGGTGTACCAAGTGCTCGAGCAGTTCGCATGCCTCGTCAATGTTTGTAACGAGAGAAACCCAGTCATCAATATCCTTTCCAAGATCCCGTTCGACATCGTGGTGCACGTGAACGTCAGAACGATAGGAAAAATGGTCTCGGAAAGGCAAGAAGTCGCCATCAGTTTCTCGGTGGCCACTGTGGCTCGGCGAAGTGCTCGAGATATAATCGTGAATATGAGGAAGGGAATGCTGGATATCTTTGGTGAGATCGAGTTGGGAGAAATCCCAAGGTGAGGGCGAGTGTTGGGCAACCTGCACATTCCGCTGCGTCTGATCAAGGGCCCAAGAGAGACTGGTGCAGGTTTGTGATACGTTGTTGCGAAGCCACTGAGGGGATGTAGGTTCAAGCTTCCTGAAGCGTCGGAGTATCTTGGTCGACATGGAATGAAGCAGAACGCAGGTAACACCACTGGTGCCCGCATAATTGGCGAGGTTGCACATGAAGAACAACATAAACGTTTTGTAAGTAGCATGACCGAGAGGAGAACGGTCGAGGGACGATTGAATGGTAACTTTGATGAAAAACCACAGCGCTGAGCGAGACCACTGGCATTGGGAGCCGGGATGTTGAGCGATGGAGGGATAAACATATTTGGTAACGCATTTGGGTTCAACGGAACGGCCGACACCACACAACATGTCGACAGGCGACGTCCCATCAGAGAGGGACCGTGCGAGTTCAAATCGGAAGTTGGCCTCGTCAAATACTTGGTTGGGAATCTCGATGGCGTGCTCAGGGCCAACCACCTGATTTCCTGTAGAATAGGATCCAGAGATACGAAACGACTCGTACAGAGTACGGAGTCCGTGTTTGCGAAAAACAGCCACGGCTCGACAATGAGGTTCGGGGAATACCAGGATATCTATGTTTTTCTCAGCAAAGATAACAATTCAATGATGAGCCTCGGAACTTGCCTCCAACCTTCATTCCATCGAGCTGTAAGATGGTGTGACCCCGATATGATTCCCTAAACTTCTGGAGTCTTTGAAGTTCCCACCCCGAAGCATTCTCGTCCAGCGGTGGAGTATGCTCAGCGATGACTTGCAGATTCTCTAGCATCTTAGTGACGTGGTACCAATGAGGTTGCTGTGTGTGGTTTATGTGTTCGTTATAGGCGCGAGAGGCAGCGTGCACTGCACGAGCTAGCTTATGAGCATTCCGTGGATCAAAATCATCGAATGTACGGCGGTCAACGGGAAAAAATACGTGGTCAATGACGTATTCCAAGGAAGATCTGTCAAAGAAATGAGGATTGAAGTCTGGACCGAACGTGATGGTCAGCTCTTCTTCGAAGACGGAGGCGAACATGCCACTGCCAGTGGCAGTGGTGGCACGAGCCAGAGCTGACTAGTTGTTGCTCGTTATGTAATCACAGGTGCATCCACTGATTCCACTCCCACAAAGACGGCGTCAAGTCGGTGACTCTGCTAGCCCGAGCGCCCTCGCTCCTTCTTGGTTGGGCACAAGTAATTTGGGCGGCTCTGTGGGTGCGAGCACTGCGAGGACTGTCCTGCTTTTATAGTAATCTCAGAGACCGGCTGTACCTAGAAGTTTCACCTCAGGCTGTTCAGCATACTGGTCGGCAAGCTCTAGCCACTTTGGCGCAGATTGCAAGTTACTGCCCCTGATGCTGTGTACCTACCAAAGCCTCGTAAGTACGATGCGGCGACTCTCTCGTTCAAGTTGGAAAGTGCTTCACGCTGACAACTGGACTAGCCTCTACTCAACGAAGAAGATTGCAGTATGTTGTGCTATGCTCATCGCGTGCAAGAATCAATGCTTGAAGAAGAAGATCGTTCCCTGAAAAATTTGCAATCCTTGTGGTTCCGCACTACACCGCTATTACCCAACCCTTGCAAGCTCCGTTTCACGTATTGTCAAGAAGGTCGCATATCCGAGTCGCTCCCCTCGATTCGTCTGCTCCCCAGCCCTTCGCTCACTCGTCTTCACATGTGGCTAGACGATAGCGGCGACCGTACCTCATTGCTGGCATTCCTCCAGTCGTATCATACTTTATACCCAAACCTCAGGTCACTCCATTTCAACCACCCGGGTCGCTTTGCGCATGTGACCAGTGCAATTTCACGCGCCATCTCTCACTTGCCGAACCTGGAAACCTTGAGCTGCAACCACGTTGATGAAGCAGCCTTCGTGCACGCCGCTGCATCCCGCTGTCTCGAAAAGTTCAGTTGCAACTTGTTCGCTGTCTAGCCGCATGGCCCAGACGGCTTCCATGCCACCCTCCATTCAAGAATGCGCGCTTCCTATACAATATTACAGCCTGGCATGTTGCATGAACCCCTCGCTGCCCTCAGTTCAGCTACTCGCCAAACTCTCCGACGCGTCACGCTCACCACTCTTCGGATTGAACACAAGAGGATGTCCACGCAGCCCATCGGATTCCAAGTTCATTGGGAACCTTCAACCTTCATAAACATCCAGAATCCGACTTCACTGAACAATGATGAACTTATTCGGTTGGTATGGGGATGGTCTCAGCTGCAATGCCTCAGCCTTCACTAGCGCAGTTATTGGAGATCTCCCCCGTTCCTGACGATGAGAGGCCTGCTGCTCTCGCTTGCCCGATGCCCAAAGCTGGATGAACTCGGGCTGAACTTTGATGCATCAAGTATTCCGTCGTTATCAGATGAGGAGGCTTTATCCGTAACACAGCCATCACGATGCTCTCGGTTGCACACGCACCCATTCAAGAGCCAGTCGCAAAAGTGGCAGACTTTTTGATCAAGCACCCTCCCTCGTTGGTCGCAGCTCCTGTGCGATCCACCGTCCCCGTCACTGGTCAGCGAACTATGGCTTTAGATGGTCTAGAATCCTCGCATGCCAATTTGCTATCCACGTATATCCTCTTCTGCAGTTTGTTCTGATCATAGTATCATGCCTCTCATGCTGTGCTTCGTTATGCCAACTTGAATCTCGCACTAAGCGAAGTTGTCCTGCTGTGCTGCGCTGGCATGATACTGTGTCCGATCAGTGTCCGATCCTGGATGTTTGTCATTCTATGTATCGCGGACACGAAGGCCATCCGAGTCATGGTGCATGTGTAATTAACCTTTCAGTAGGATCGCACTGGCAACCCGGGACAAAGCACATGTAATAAAAGCTAAAGCCTTTGTCTGTATGAATATACACTAGGTCATAGCTGCGAGGAGAATCATGGGGCAATGCTCTGCCGCAGCAACTGCCGGTAGGTCTGACGAAGTGATGTGACACGTGGCAAGGTACTTCGCTGCACTGTTTGTAATATCCGTCGAGAGTGATGGAACCAACTGCCAGCGAACCAAGGGTCCGTGCAGAGAACCCGAAGAACTTCAAGTTGAATGTCTGCAGGCAACGCGCATGCCGGGATGTCACGCCACTAAGTCCCTGCCAAGGACGACTGCGCGGAGCCACAAAGTCGCTTCGCTGGGTTTGAATAAACAAATA
>JBBPOC010001112.1:0-11589 GCA_038091235.1 Tylopilus rubrobrunneus | reverse complement strand
AGGAACGGGTTTCGCACTTTGGTTTGAATGGTCGGGCCACCAACGTGTTCTCTGTTAAGAGCAAGAATCTCACCGACCAGGAGGACGATCTGGTCGTCAAGGTGTTCTGGGCAGAGGTTACGCGCACGGGCGAGCCCGAAATCTTGCAGAGAGTGTACGAGATCGCAGAAGACAACGATGACGTCAAAGGACACGTTCCAGAGATGCTGTGGTACAAGGTGTTCGAGGACACTTCCACTGCGAAGATTCGGGAGCGTCTTGGCCTCAACGTCGAAGGAGCCCGCGTTCTATATATGATCATCTTCCGAAGATTGAGACCAATCACCGAACTCGTTGGGGAGGAATTTTTGCGCGCGTGGTGGGCAACGGTGATGTGTGAGTGATATTTGTTGCTACGGTTGGACCGGCTTGTTCAGTCTTGTGCCAAGGTCACCTCGCCCTCTGGAAAAATGAGGTGTATCATCGAGACATTAGCCCGTCAAATCTGATGTACCGTATAGACAAGGAGGGGAAGATCGTCGGTGTTCTCAACAATTTCGACTTGGCGTCAACTCAAGACACTGCTACTGGCATCGATCGCACTGGCACGGTCCCGTTCATGGCGGTGGCACTGCTTGAAGACAAGGCACTTCTCGGTGCAATAAGACACACGTACGAGCATGAAGCGGAGTCGTTCATTTGGGTCCTGATCTGGATCAGCCTTCGATATGACAGCGGCAGGCTTCGCAAGTTAACGCGCGGTCGGCCTTTGGACAAATGGCTGACAATGGATGCTGCTCGGCTTAGGAAGGAAAAGAAGGACTTTTTGTATTCCGAAATCGTCCGGGAGTCCTTCGAAGCTGGTAAAGGCCATGAAGAAAATTGGAATTTGGCGCAAGAGTGCACTTTCGCCTTGGTTGGCAAGACATTTTCCATCGCAACTTCAAGGCATAGGTTACCGAGTTTGGACGTTGATACTGGATTTCAAACACTTTTGAAGGTCCCAATTGCGACTGGCCCGTACTTGTTACCAGGACTATAGCACTTCTGCTGAAATTTGTTGTTAATGCTTGATTCAGCTTGGCCAAAGTCTCATTCATGAGTTGCCGAGTCGGGGCTTGAAACCATGCGATCAACAGTAGCACTCTTGCGAGATTTGGCACCCGAACTTTCTTGGTCGACACGCGTCTAACTCAGGGCCTGTGCGCAAACTTGTCTCTCCGAGGCTTCATACAGGCGTGTTAAGTACTTGGTAAGGTGTGACCAGACGCCTTTCGCGGACTTGGAAAACATACGCGGAGGTCGTTGAGGTTTATCAAGAGACTCTACTTATGACACCATCTTCTCTGTTTCGGACAGCAGTAAGAAGAGTTGCCAGGAGAAACGGTGTCAAGGCCGGTGAGCTTATCTGACTTTGTACCTATATGCTCGTCCTTATGAATGGAGACCAGTAGCACCATCATCCAAGGGGCAACCCGTGCCGTCATTGTAACCTACGGGCAGAGCCGAGAAACTCGGGTCGCTGTATGTCGCACCCCGTTCGCGCTCGAATCCTTTGGGGAGCAGTCCGACCTTCCACACCGTCCCTTTCCAAGCGAATTCACCTCACCCCCGTTGCTTCCTGGTTTACTGCAGAGCGTCAAGGAGACCTTGGGACAAGATGCGAAATGGAAAATAGTATCTCTATAAGGCGTAGGCTTTCCACATTCCAATCTTACCGCTCTGACGTCACCTATCCAGCCCTCATCTGATCTGGACATGCGTTGCGGATGGTCCTGCGACCACCAAGCCTCTTACTGCTGATGTGCTTATTGACTACGGTTCCTCTTTAGTGATGATTGAAGAATCTCTTGTGAAGGAACTTGGGCTACGAAAACGCCAGTTATCTCGCCCTCTTGACGTTGGGACTGCCTTATCCTCGTCCACTTCCTTACAATGTTGCCGTTTTGATCCCTTTGTTAATCTGTCTCTTTCCTCCATAGATTTTCGTTTCCAGAGCTTGTCCGTTCGCGCTGTTGTCGCCCCTTCCCTTTGTAAACCCATCATCATTGGTTTCCCATTTTTACATCGAAACAAGATTGTCGTAGACCACGAGTTCACTTCCTGTATTGCCAAAGATTCCAATTACCAACTCCTACGTCCTCCACGCTCCGAGCCTGTATCTCGCGTCCCTGTGACTCCCTCAGTCGACGAGGTTCTCCGACTACATGAGGACCTGCAATTCGAGCTGCTATCCGTTCTTCTATTCCGTCGCCCGACCAGAAATCGACTTTTAAGGCCACCATATCCCCACGCGCGGGATCGGGGTTGAAACGTTGACCCTGGGAAGGTAGCGCGGATTCTGGATTGGCCTCGCCCACGGAATGCAGGCCAATTTAGTTATGCCACTTCCTGGGTCTCGTGCGGCATTGGGCGCCGCGGCCGTGACCATCTCCCGGACTTGGCGAAATTAACTGCTGTTCTTAATCCGCTTACCATGAAAGCCGCTGAACTCGCCTCATCTCTGCCTTCGATGGTATTAAGAAGCTGGTCACCACCCCCGTTTGCCTTACCACCATGACAACCCGGGTGAGAACTTGATCTCACGACAGATGTTCCTGATTTTCGAACAGGTGGAGTGCTCTCCTGGGGTCCTGACAGGAAATCCGCTTGGCCGATTACCTTTGATTCTGCCCCGCTTCGGGATGCTCAACTGAGTAGTTTACCCTGTGCATGAAAAGGAACTTCTGGCGGTCATCCGCGCCCTGAAGAAATGGCGCATCGGGCTGCTTGGCAACCCGGTGACCGTGTACACTGACCACCGGACACTCAAGAACCTCCAGACACAGCGGCACTGTTAGATGATACACTTACGATCTTACATAGTCACGCATTACCTAAATATTACTACACGTGCTGCTTATTATTTAGCTCTTCGCTCCCACGAACACCTCAGTGTTCATGCGCAAGGCCGCTCCTGGATTCATGATACTTGGTGACCGCCGCCTCAAGACCATCTGCGAAGTCTTGAACGGTGAAGTTACTCTGAAGTTTTCATTACCGCTACGTTTCTGATCATCTAATCCGGTAAGTATCCGAATGGTCAAGCTTTCAAGATCAATGGTCGTGAGAAGCACTTTTTGGAGAAGCTGGAGCGCATCCGTTCGGAACAGCTGCGCTGGTTGCGTGAATTCAACACCGGAGTTGCAACGTTCGTCATCGTCGGGCAGGTAAACCTACGCACTCAGCCATATAATCGAAACGTTGAAGTTGAGTCCTCCAGGTCGCCAACACTCTTGTGCTCCTTGCCGCTTTCTCCCTCTTTGGCTGGAAGAACATGGGTACATTGAATGCTTCAAGAGTTTTTCCCGCCCTTTCTTTCTTCGGTATGCTGGTGGACCCCTTATCTCACTTCCACAGCTCTTGAGGTACGTTGTAGGTTATCCCCAGTGAGCTGATCTCACCTATTATCTCGATAGTGCGATGGTCATCGCATCCATGTCTTGGGGTCGTATTTACGCCTTCTTGCTTGCTGAGGAGAAAACTGGGGCCAGCGATTCTTCTCCGGATGGTTTCATGAACATTGGTCACGCTGTCACGGTCATCGACGGCAACTTCTCTTGGACCGCTCTCGAGAAGGACGATACATCTGCGCCTGCTCAAAAGAAGAACAAGAGGCAGACCCCGGGTATCGACGCGGACGAAGTTCCCGGCCCTCTTGCTTTCCTTCACGATGTGAACCTGACAATCCGCAGGGGTTCCTTCACAGCTATCGTTGGCAATGTCAGGTCTGGAAAGAGTTCTCTCTTGTCCGCTCTCATTGGCGAGATAGTGCGCATCTCTGGCCGAGTTTACTGCGACGGATCCATCGCATACTGCGCCCAACAACCTTCCACTATTCAGGACAACATCTTGTTCGGTCGTCCACTCGACATGCGTCAGCTCTAGAAGGCCATCCAGATTACGTGCTTTGACTCGGACCTCGGGACTTTCCCCCAGGGCTGACGTCTACCTCTTCGATGACGTTCTTGCTGCCTTGGATCCTCGCGTTCAAGTTGGCCGCACCGTCTTCAGCAACTGCATCAGGCATGGATTGCAAGACAAAACGCGCGTTCTCGTTACTCATCAGCTCCGGTACCTCAACCAGGTCGACCATATCATTGTTGTCTCCGACGGTACCATCGTCGAGCAAGGTTCCTTCGACGAGCTCCTGGCCCGAATGGCGAGCTCGCTCGTCTGCTCAGCGACGTCCAGGCGACTCCGATGATGAAGCGAAGCAGGATGACAAGTGCAAGAGTGTTGCCGCTCCGAAGCTCGCGGCCAAGCAAGGACTAACCACCGACAAGGTCATCGCCGAAGAAGAGCGTAACACAGGCGCCGTTGGTGCAGCAACCTGGTGGGCGTACCTCAACTTGAAGGCCACCGGCTGTGTCTTGATGGTCATCATGCTCCTGCTCAAAATCGCACTCTTGCAACTCACCTGGTGGACGGAAGACACTTGGCACGAAAACGCTGTGGGTTGGATCGCCGTCCACAACGGCGTTGGTGGTGGCCATTAGTAAGTATTACCTGATCTCTTCCCAAGATCTCGAAGCTCACGTGCATAGTCATTCTCAATGTCACTATTCTCTTGAGCACCATCCGCACCAGCCGTAAATTCCACTCGCGAGCTCTTCACGGTGTCATCCACGCTCCCATCTGGTGGTTCGAGAGCCAACCCATCGGCCGCATCATGAACAGGTTCTCCAAGGATATCGAAGCAATTAATCAGCGTCTTATGCCCCAGCTCTTCCAGTTGGTGTTGGGAACTTGGTTTCCACCATCGCTATCTTGGGTTACAGCACTCCAATTATGCTGGGTAAGTCCATAGCTGACATCCGCTTCCTCGATTCCCGTTCATAAGTTGGCTAGCCATTGTCGGCCCGATGGTCATCATCTATTGGCTTGTGCTCCGAGTCTGGTTCTACCGCAAGTCCCTCCGTGAGCTCAAGCGCCTCGAGTCTACTGGACGTGGTCCGCTCCAGTCCCGCATCAGCGAAACTCTCGACGGCATCCCAACAATTATGGACGTGAGGCCGACTTTGAGAATGCAGTCGGTAGTCTCCTAGATGCAAGCAACAAGCCTACGTTCTTGAGGATGCACGCCGGTATGTCATTCCCCTTGGCGGTATTTATTTGGCAGGTCTTGATGTCTCTTTAGAAAGCTGGGTCACACTTCGCATGGAAATCATGTTTTCGTTGATCGTCTTCTCTCTTGCCATGCTTGCACACACGAAGCTAGTCGGTAACAACGTCCAATTCGTCCCCGCCTTGACCTATGCATCGACGCTCACGTACGTCATGAACCTGCTCCTCAGGAGTGTTGCCAATGTTGAAGCGGGGGTTTGTTCGAGTATATCTTTTTTTTGGATTGAACTCATCCCATCATGTCTAGATGAACTCTGTTGAACGCCTCATGAACTACACGACCTCCCTCCCGAAGGAAGACCCCATTGGACTTCCCACTGACCCTGCTGTGGCTAGCTGGCCTTCTCGTGGCGAGATTGTTCTGCGCGACATCATTGCTGCATACCACTCTCGCCCTGACAAGCTTATCCTGCGAAACGTCACCCTCACTTTCAAACCGGGCGAGACTGTCTTTATCGTGACGATACAAGGGTTCAAGTCGTGTCAGTGGACTCACCAAGAGCTAATACCCAAACATTCACTTATTCAATTGAAGACCGTGATCAGACGCAGATAGGACTATTCTCGCCGCGGCATAACGTGGTTGTTGGACGCAATGGCTCCGGAAAGAGCAACTTTTTTGCAGGTGAGCTTCCGTTCCGAGTTGAACGTGGCGACCGTAGCCCGTTCGCGCGCTTGGCAAGCGATGGGATATGCACCTTTCGTCTCGCATAGGGATGCGCTGGCGATGCGGGAGGCTATGCTATGCTGTCATTCCTCTCTACTGGTGGTTCGTGCAAGGCCCGAGATACTCACGCTATATTCGCAGTCATTCGGTTCGTCCTGTCCGATGCGTATACGTCAATGTCCCGTGAGGAACGACAAGCGCTCTTACACGAAGGTGTCTCCGTCACTACTACCCTATCGGCCTCGTGGTCGTCCTGCCGTTATGCCCCTTCACTCACCGGTTCTGCAGTCGAGATTGTATTTGACAACTCAGACAACAGGTTTCCTACGGGTCGCGACGAAGTTATCATCCGGCGAACGATCGGTCTGAAGAAGGACGAATACAGTCTCGACAAGAAAAGTGCCAGCAAAGCAGACGTTATGAACCTCTTGGAAAGCGCCGGGTTTAGCAAATCAATCCGTGCTACATCGTTCCTCGAGGCAGGGTAATTCACCGATTTCCCCGTCTGATTACGCTCGCTGACGACCGACATGATAGGACCACGAACGACTTGCGCTCCTCAAAGAAGTAGCCGGCACTAAAGTTTATGAACAGCGTCGTGCCGAATCCCTTCGCATCATGGCCGAAACGGACGCGAAGCGTACCAAGATTAACGAACTTTTGGAGTGGGACGGTAGAGTACGGCAGTTTGAAGCATTTGTATCTGTCCGGGATGCTCGTCGACGAGGGAGACACCTTGGCGTTCCAGGTGTGGACTCCAAACCGAACTGAGTCACCTCTTTCCTGCGGAGATGTGGAGCTGAACGGCATGCTTCCTATCCTTTCAGCCGACGTGACTAACATGCTCGACAAGCTGATCAAGGCCGTGGACGGAGAGTTAAGACACTGCTACCCCACATCCGACACTGGGGCCGCCTCGGAAAGGTGATTCGTGACGAAACAGTGAAGGTGGCGAGTATTATCCCTCTCCTCGGCGTCTCGGTGCTGGTGATTCTTGCGTTGGTTGTCGCTGCGCCCATCTTTGCGCCTGTTCGGCTCTACAAGTAAGTCCCTTGGAGCCTATATGTAAGCGTGGTGATGCTGACACGTTGGTTGTCTAGGTACTTCCGAGTGCGCGGGTCGCGCTATCAAGATGGACGTATATTGGATCGCCTGCTTTCGGGGGTTCCAGGAATGAGCAGCGAGTGAAACCAACCATGGTTCCCGGAAAGCGAGAGGTGATGTGGTATTCCTTCGCAAGCTGCCTGGAGCGAGGCCTTGCTTGGGACATGCGATACGACTGTACCAGTGTAATTATTCATTTGTTGCATGCATGCATGCTATATTTAATTTCGAGTGTCATATTTTCATTCACAGTAAATAAATAATCACGTCGACCCAGGGTGAACCTCCGACCAGCGAATCAGGCATCCGCTACACTATGCCCGCAACGCCCCCGTGATTGCCGGTAAGCGTGTCGGCCTCATCCCTGCTCCGATCACAATGCATGTGGTACGCGAGAGCGGGAGTGCATGCTGTACGTCGTCAAGTAATGACGCATGGCAGAGAATGAACAAACATACTGTGGTCCACGAAGGGTTCCGACAAATACTACAAAATGATGCATAGAACACATCATGCCGACATTTAAGAATGCGAGAAGTCCAGATTCTTCAGTTGCTATCGGAGTAGTTGAAGCTAGCTATCACTAAAGCACGGTCTGAATGGGTCGTCTCTAGCGGTGAGCGCAACAAGAATATCAATAGAAATCCATTCCACTACTAGTAGTAGTATACCCACAATCGCCATGGCGAGGCTTGGCCAGCGGTGAGGGCGATATTGAATGCGTGCTCAGTGCCTCAATCCATTGAATGATCAGCTGCAGGAAAGTTGTGCCAAAAGTGACGAAGGGCACACACCCGGGCCACGAGATAAGAGATGAGTCGGGTGATTAAATTTGGGACACTTTGACGTGACGAGGCATGAGTGAAGTCAAAGCGATAAGTTCTTCGGACGAGCGTCGCTTAGCGGCACTGCTTTCTCTCCCGTGCCGCCACCTCCTCCTCGTCCGCCTTCCCTCGTCCTCGCCTTCCGCCCTCGTCGTTTCGCCTTTCGCTGCACACCACACCACACCCGGCTGTCACCTCAGTGCCATCTCACAGCTCACTCCCCTGGGGTCTCAAGCGCGCAAGCCATGACTCGGCCGAGATGCTCCTGCGAGGATCCCACTAGCCCTTGCAGCTCACCATCCCGGCAGGTCTCGGCTTCCGTTCTGGGCCGGCCAGCGCTAACACACCCCTTCGCAGCGTAGTTCACCCTAGCACCCAGCTAGTACATACAAGCCATTCCTCCTTGCGCGAGCACAGCGCAGTCCAAAGAATTCTGATTGGCGTCAAGTTTGCTTGGTCACACGTTACGCATGCACCCTCAGCTGTCCGACAAACGCAACGGTGAGTACCTCGTGGACCATCCCAGACACGGTCTCACCATCCCACAGTCTGACGCGAATTCATCGAGGCTCTCGATCTCTGTCATACGAACAACTGGAAACGCCTCACAGGTGGATGCAACGGACAGAAATCTGCCCTGATAAAGTGTCTCCGCAAGGAGGTCAGTCTCGACCTTCATTCATGTCCACGCCATTCCGACGTCTCTATAGAGCCGCGAGCGCTCGAGTCGCAACCGCGCAGTAGCCAAAGAACGGGGACTCAAGACCGAATAAGTGTGGAAAGAACTCCACGATGACGATTAATTTCACCAAGTCAAAAACTCACTGCTCGGCCACACCCTTCCCATCGTACAGAGCTCTTCTGTCATTCAGACTTGTCGAGGAATGGATCTACTGTGTCATATTTAACTGACTTCACTCGAATGCTCATCACCGAAGCTCCCCTGCTTTCACCCCTCACACAACGTGTACGTGCGCTCCCATGAAATAATAAGCAATCCTCCCTTTCTGTGCACTTCCGAGGGCGAGGGAAGACCAATGAGCTTTCATCACCACTTCAACCCGAGCCATATGCCTATTGACGGGGTACCCGGTGGGGGGTACGATGATGGGATGGACGTCCCTGCTTGTGGCCTCCTTACGTACAGGTTCGTTACGCACCTTGAAGTATTCTTCTCGACTCCAGGGCATATTACACCGGCTACTCGTGGGGCATCTTGCCGGCCGGACTACCGAATGTTGCAGATCACCATACGTTCCCCCTGGTTACTCTTCCGCAATACAACGTGTTTGGATTTACCTCTTTTCGTGTGGCTTATACTCAAGGTTCTAAAAATTTCTGCTGTTTTCCTTTGGCTCTGGCTCCCATCGCTCGTCTTTCCCCTCTTCACACCGACGTGCACTCGATGTATCCACGCACATCAGTTAAAGCATTCAGACAAATCGACTCGTTGACTCCGGGACACCCGGAGGCGCACCACACCGATGGTAGCTCAGGCAATTCTGAGTTCGCTACCTTCTATTCTGACCAGTTCTGCAAACAGGCATCGAAGTCACCACCGGTCTCCTGGGTCAGGGTTTTGCAAATGGTGTCGGCCTTGCCATTGCTCAGGCTCATCTCGCCGCTATATTCAACCGTGACAATTTCGACTCTGTAAATAACTTCGCGTATGGTACGTGCCGTTATGCGTCCAACGGACAATCCGTCAATATTGGCGTTATTAGTCTTCACCGGAGACGGCCGTCCTATTGAAGGTGTGGCATGCGAAGCCGCATCCCTCGCCGGCCATTTGCAGCTGGCTCATCGTTGTGCGTACATCTCACGTTTGTCACGCCCGCATACGACGAACTTACCCGTGCGTCGTGGGATCGCTTTTCAAGGCGCGTTGTCGACGTTCTTGGTCGGTTTTTCTAGTAAACATGGTGAGGGTTCTTCTTCGGCTCCTCTGTCAGCTGGATGCACTGACCTGAACGTAAACGTGTCTAGCCATTAAAGGCTTTACGGAATCGCTTTTCAAAGAACTTCCCCTAGAATGGAATATCAAAGTAAGTACGATTCATAATGACGTCGGCTCACATCACGTTTGATCTTACCCCCAACAAGATCTGTCTGGTTCAACCTGGGGTCTTTGACACCAATGTCGTTGCTGGGGGGTTGATGCTTCCCGTCCACCCCGGCCTATACCAAATCGGTAACCCCAGGCATACGGGATGTCTACCGCAATCTGGCCCCGGAAGGTGATCCGTACAGGTTCGCAGAGATGTTGTGTCGGCTAGTCGTCAGCACCGACGAGGGCAAGAAGATCCCATTGTTCCTGCCGACGGGAGAGGATGCGTTGAAGAATTACCAGGACACGTTGAAGAAGAGGAACAAGATGTTGGTGGAAGCCGTGTGCGCTGGGGAAGAAAAATCACAGTCAGATCGTAATTCGTTGAATAGGGTTGAAGAACGGGCGGATAAACTTTTTTCGAGTACACTTACACATCTAGAATCATTTCGGCACCCAAGATCGCTAGGCAGAATAAAATGGGTGGCAGCGCATATGGGTTCCGAAAGATCCGCAGAGCACCTGCTTGACGCTCTGTCGGCGGGTGTGGTTGGTATCCCGGTCGTAAGAGAGAGAGGGGGGAAGGGATATGCTTGTTGGTTACTATCAGGGGTAAAGCTACTCAGGGGCGAGGCGTGAGAAGTAATGAACTAAACCTACTGCTCACCAGCACCTCGTGTTGACCAAACACAGCGGAGGTGCCAACTAATGAGACTAGGGACAAACAAACGAGCAGGACAGGAAAATGGAGGCTGGGGTTCAGTGAGTCAATCCGGTGTCAAGAGTATTCGATCAACGACTCACCCTAACGTCTCGATATTTTCGTCCCCCCAATGGTGATGATGTCCGTCACCTGCGCCTCTCACGGCCCCACCGCCATGTCCATGTCCATGGGCATCTCCTCCAGCAGATAACAGCAGATGTTCTACAGCCTCTTTTGCGACATAAATGCCAGCAAACATCAAATACACACATTGCGCAAAGAGTAGCGTTGTCGCACGGCGTGCGGGACTAAACTGAAGGCTGAATCGGTGAGCAGGAAAGTGGCAAATAAGTTAGACTCACCCGTACATCCCACTGATCTTCCCTCCCATTCTTCTTGCGATGATGACAGGTCCAGCCACGCCTAACGCATCGAAAACGACCCAATAACCTAATCCCGTGCAAGCGAGTGAACCGATGCCCTGACCACGTGTCCACAACAGCGCGCCCAAAGCGAATTGAGCAGAGGCGATGATCATCGCAGCTGTTCCGGTCGAAGATACATTCATCGTCTCAGGTGTAGTATTGCTGGATTGGGAGGACGATATCGAATTCGACACGGAGGCAGGAGACTTGGACTGAGAACGTGGGATAGGCTCGGCCGCCGGGAAGAGTTTTCCTGCATCCGCATTTGAAGCCCACGGAGAGACCGGCGTGGGTGTAGGTGCGGTTTGCAACTTCTGTTCTGTATTCGGTATTTCCAGCTTTTGCGGTTGTCCCGGCTCGAGAAAGGAGAAGAAGTTGTGTGAAAGCGAATGTTTGTGATGATGACCGCGTCTTGCAGAGACTCTGGAACCTGACGTTCAGACACCGTTGGGCTCCGAGTTCGATTTAGGCAGACCGCCGAACGAGAAACCGGGGTTGAGCTCTTGACCAACACTGGGAAAAATAACTCCATCAGACTGCGAGGCTGGAGTTAGTATCGGATCCGGGGCAGGTGGTGGTGCCTCTTCGTCCACAGGCCGTTCATCCTCGGAAATGGTAGCATGGGGTCTAGGAAAGAATATAGACAAGTTCCTGGAGTGGAGGCGGGAATGACG
>JBBPOC010001111.1:0-11596 GCA_038091235.1 Tylopilus rubrobrunneus | reverse complement strand
TTTTGAATGTGTCGGGCCCGCCCGTAATTGTTATTTCTACGCTGGCGGGCCCGCTGCTGTTACCGTTTCAGCTGCACGCTGCATCCGGCCCGCCCGACGTCGTCACTCATGATATGGCGGGCCCGCTGCTGTTACCGTTTCAGCTGCACGCTGCATCCGGCCCGCCCGACGTCGTCACTCATGATATGGCGGGCCCGCTGCTGTTACCGTTTCAGCTGCACGCTGCATCCGGCCCGCCCGACGTCGTCACTCATGATATGGCGGGCCCGCTGCTGTTACCGTTTCAGCTGCACGCTGCATCCGGCCCACCCGACGTCGTCACTTATGATATGTCGGGCCCGCTGCTGTTACCGTTTCAGCTGCACGCTGCATCCGGCCCGCCCGACGTCATCACTCATGATATGGCGGGCCCGCTGCTGTTACCGTTTCAGCTGCACGCTGCATCCGGCCCGCCCGACGTCATCACTCATGATATGGCGGGCCCGCTGCTGTTTCCGTTTCAGCTGCACACTGCATCCGGCCCACCCGACGTCGTCACTCATGATATGGCGGGCCCGTATGTAGTTTTTCTGCGCTTCCTTGCACACTGTACCGGGCCTGCCTATGTTTATCATTTCTGACACTGGCATGACAGGCCCGCACGTATATCTCTACTACACTTTTCCCACTGCATCGGCCCGCCGCGTAGTCATCACCTATGACATCTCGGGCCTGTATATAGTTCGCCTCAGCTTGACTTCGAGCTGTGCCGGCCCGCCCGAGATTCTCCTTTCCACTCTGGTGGGCCCGCCGCTATGCCCATTTTCAAAACGGGCAGGGCGGGCCCGCCCGCCGTCGGCACTGATGATATGGCGGGCCCGGCTCCACGTTTTGGGCGCTGCACCGGGCCTACCTATGTTCATCATCGGTAACATGACGGGCCCCTGCGTACATTCTTCCTACACCTTGCACGCTACATCGGGCCCACCCGTAGGCATCATCTATGACATTGCGGGCCCGTATGTAGTTCCACTCATTCACGCTGCGCCGGCCCGCCTGCGTCGACCGTTTCCAACATACCGGGCCCGCATGTACCTCTCCCTCGCCCCCTTGCACACATGCACCGGGCCCGCCTGATGTTTCACTGGTGACGCGGCGGGCCCATATGTATTTCAATCCATTTCGCTTCACCCTCCGCCGGCCCGCCTGTGATTGTCATTTCTCCCCTGGCGGGCCCGCCGCAATTCCCGATCCCCTCCTTGTAAACTCGGTCGGGCCTTCCCGGTGTTACAACTTATAATGCGGTGGGCCCGGGTTTAATTTGAATGCAACTCTTTGCATGCTGCCCCAGGCCCACCTATGGTTACTATTTCTAATGTGATGGGCCCGCACGTATCTTCTGTCCATACCCTTGCACACAGTGTCGGGCCCGCCTGTTGATATCACTTACTAGTTACATGGTGGGCCCACATGTATTCCCCTTTGTTTGGTTGGATGCTATGGCGGGCCCGCCCATACAATCCACCCCTCAGGCTGCCTACATACTGTACCAGGCCTGCTTGTATTTTCACCCACAGCTTTGCACACTGCGTCGGGCCCGCATCTGTTCACCCATTAATCCCATCACTGTGGGCCCATCCATAATTATTCTATGTGACCAATCTCACTGAGGCAGGCCCGGAACAGGCTGTGCCTTTGCACTATGATATTGTCAACCCAGGCTGCCCTTCTAGCTAGTGATAATTTGACCACGGTATGTGGCTCACAAAGGTATTCGCATGGTTAGCTTCCAGAGTGTATAGTCCAATTCGTGTCCAGCTTCACGAATAAGAGAAATATTACCGACATCTTGACGCACTGCAAGCGTGAACTCTTTCATGCGGTATTGAAGATTCTATTGGACGACGAATTCGTTGAGGCTTACCGAAATGGCATTGTCATTAAATGCTATGACGGTAGGTATCGGCGAGTGTTTCCCTGTATATTCACGTACTCCGCAGATTATCCTGAAAAGTAAGAATCATTTAGCTCAAGGTGCGTCTTACTGATATGTTTTGCAGGGTGCTACTCGCAACAATTCGGGATAAGGGGATCTGTCCTTGCCCCCGCTGTCTTGTTCCCAAGACAGAATTTCATCGCCTCGGTTTGCTCTCGGACATGTCGCGTCGGATATCTCAAGCGCGTACATACATGTGGGATAAGGTCACAGCTGCGCGCAATGCTATCTACAAACTTGGCTCGCCAATCAAGGGTACAGTGCCGGAGGCACACCTTAAAGCTCCATCCCTGGTTCCAACATTGGTAAGTACCTTCCAGATGTCATTCAGTTGTTCTCACTAGCCATGCCGCCATATAGAACGCAATTGTTGATACTCTCGGTTCGCTTGGCTGCAATGTGTATCGCTTACTAGTGGTCGACCTCCTGCACGAATTCGAACTCGGGATCTTCAAATCCGTTTTCAAGCACCTATTGAGGATACTCTATGCCATAGATCCTAGGATGATTTCGATCCTCAATGATAGGTTGGTTATTTTACTTCTAAATTAGTGATTCTACTAAATCTCTCGCCTCCAAGGTTCCACAAAACACCGCCATTTGGAAGGAGCGCGATTCGACGATTCCCTCCCAATGTTGCAGACATCGGACAGCGTGCTGCCTGGTACTTTGAGGACGTTCTCCAGGTTTGGCTTCCTGTTTGACTTGTGAATACGAGTATCGATTGACTGGTGCGCTTCCTCGTAGTGTGCCATTCCAGCATTCGAGTCCCTTTTCCCCCCCAAGCACGACAGCGTCATACGGGTCCTGCTCTTTCGGCTCGCACAATGGCACTCCCTTGCTAAACTACGACTGCACACTGACGACTCCATTTGCTGTCTCGAGGACATTACTCAACTACTTGGCGCACAATTGAGAAAGTTCCGAGACTTCACATGTACGGCCTTCCGCACCATGGAGCTACCCTCTGAGACTGCGGCGCGCTTGCGGCGCAAGGCGAAACTATCCAGCTCCGGTCATCCCCCAAGCAGTAACACTGGGTCTGCTGCTCACCCCATGTTATTTAACCTTGGAACGTATAAGCTGCATGCGTTAGGTGACTACGCATCCACCATTCGCTTTTTCGGGACAACGGATAGTTATACAACGCAGATTGTAAGTTATAAATTCACTGCTGATCTCCGCATCTGGCTAATACATCATTAAATTCTAGGGAGAACTTGCACATCGTATCATCAAAAGGTTTTATCAGTGTACGAACAAGCAGGACCCTGCAGGACAGATTGCAAAACAGGAAAGACGACTTACTCGAGTTAGACGCCAATGTGACGCACATCTCAAATCTGATGATCGCGAGGACTCACAAAATGATATGGTTCCACCCGAGCTTCACCATCGCTTGTCAGACGCTCCTGCCAACTCATTCAACCTCGCAAAATTTATTCAAGATTCCTCAGACGATCCGGCACTCCAGGTACGCTTTGCCAGTGCCTTACTAGCGTCTGCTGACTCGGAAGCACACTGATTGATGACGGTAAATTTAGAACTTCATTCCTAAACTCAAGGGTCATCTTTTATCACGACTGATGAACCTTGAATATGATGGTGATGAGCATATATTTTCCAGTGAGGAGCGGGCTTCCCTACGATTCGTCAATAACCTCAACAACGTTCTCTGGCCAAAGCGCTTTCTGGTCAATTACACGACATACGACATGCGCCGCGACCAGGACACGTTGCATCCTGGACATGGTTCAGCCATAATGCTACTCTCGCGGGAGGATAGTCAAAACGCCCATCCTTTCTGGTACGCGCAAGTTTTGGCAGCGTTTCTCATTACGGTCGACTACATGGGTTCTACAAGACAAATGGAAGTTCTCTGGGTGCGTTGGTTCGGAGTCATGCCTGGGTATCACTGGGGGTTCAAGAATGCTCGTCTCCCAAAGATCGGTTTCGTTCCTGCTGATTCGGGCACCGCGTTTGGCTTCCTTGACCCATCTCTTGTCCTTCGAGGATGTCATTTGATCCCAGCATTTGCGGATGGCCGCTCTGAGACCTTACTCCGCCCTGGCCCCTCAGCTGCTCGGGAAATCGACGACATGGATGACTGGGCGGCCTACTACGTCAACATGTGAGCCTTATCTAATAGATCTTCCGCGAACCTAACGACGTCACCAGCTTTGCTGATCGGGATATGTTTACCCGATACACAAACTTTGGTGTTGGGCACCATGCTCAATATCGTCCTCCGGCTTCACTGGACCAAGAGTCTGACATCCATGACATTCCGGGTATACCGGATCTTTCCAGTGGATGCTATGATGACAAGCGTGGACCCGAACCCAGTGGTGACGGATCCGAGGATTCCCAGAGAGCTACCAACGAAGATATATCCGATGACGAAGAACAACCACCGGCGGATAGTGAGTTTGATGAGGACGAGCTAGATGAAGAGTTATCAGAGGACGAACACGAAGATGATGATGACTGTTCCGTGCATGCGTTTGAGTTCTGATGTTCCGATTATGACGGTCGGATTGCCCACTCCCTTCACCCTCGCCATTGCCCTCACCCTCTCCAACGATGATGAGGACAACGAGGACGACGCAATGCAACAACAACAACAACGTACAACACGACACCGCGGCCCCGCGCCTTCGCCCTCGCCTTCACCCTCATGCTCACCCTCTCCTCGTTCTCATCCACTTTGTGGCAACCACGACGACGACAACACAACGACGCCGCGCCCTCGCCCTCTCTCCCTCTCCTCCCTCTTTCTTCTCATCCTCACCCACCTCGTTGACGCGTTGGCGTGACGACGTGACAACCACAATAACGATGAGGACGACGACAACGCAACGCAACGCTGCGCCCTCGCCCTCGCCCATGCCTTGTCCATGCCTTGTCCTTTTCCTCGTCCCCACCCACCTCGCAACGACGAGGTCGACGCGACAGCGACAATGACGCAATGAAGGCAGAAAGCCTCTCCCCCTCCCACTCGTACACTCCCCACTCTGCAACCAGTCTATCGGGGGTCGTGCTCACTTGAACTACTTACCCTTTCGCACGTATGACCCACCTAGGCTTCACATTCATGCATACATACTTACTAGTACATGACCTTGCCAATACGACTAGTGACACTGGCATTAGAGTTACCTTGGCAATATGATCCCAGTTACTAATGTCTTCGACCCGGTGGATTGACCAGCAAGACAGTACGCGACAAGTTACAAAAAGTGCGCACGCAATCAGCGAAATGTGTGCAGATGATCAGCAAAATGTGCGCGCTACCTCCAAAATAGTAGCGTTGATTTTTTGTGCAATCCGACCGTCATATCTTCGAGCAGGCAGCGGCCGGAAGAAAGACAACTTGGCTGGACCAAGCAACCAAATCTCCGGGAGACTCCTGTTGATTAGCGCATCTTCGCCTCTGTTTATAGTGATCTTAAGCTTGGATCTCGTAGCGAAATGTCGTGGGTTGCTTGTATGATGGCTGCAAACTCCTTACATCCATACGTACTAAATGTGTTAGTTCCTATGGGCGACATATCATGGAGGCAAATTATAAACATTTGATAACGCGCCTATCTCCGGACAGAGAGTTTTCGATCGTGGGTCACTCAATTGAATATTTCGGTGATATTATTGTTTGGTTCCAACCGAATTGTAGTGCGAATACTTTTTAGGCTACTTTGGCATCCAAACAACGGCATAGCACGATCTTAGGGTTTCAGTGATGACTTCTATTGGAGTCGACGGCCAACATGCAATACCGTGCATCTTCGAGCTCGTCAGCTCAACCGTTTGAGCATATTCTTAAAAGCTATGGCGTCAACCTCGCGCGCGTCCGTATCTGGACCGCCGGGACATACGACCTGAACTATGGCCTCGAATTCGCCAAAAGAGCCCAAGCCGTCGGCATGGAGCTTATGGTCGCGCTTTATTACTCTGATTCATGTAACGTCCCTCAGACCGGGATCGCATCGCCGAACTGATTTTGCTGGGCATAGGGGCCAATCCCGGAGTGCAAACCATTCCTTCTAGTTGGCCAACCGACCTTGAGGGACTTCAGTCCCAGATTTACAAGTACGTCTATGATCCTACCCTTTCTAATCATAGCTTGCACACCAACCGATCATAGTTACACTTACGAGGTTGTCCAGGCGTTCAGTAACCAAAAGACTCCCATTCAATTTATCCAGGTTTATTCGTTCAGGTATGCTCTCGGTGTCATTGACAAACTGGATGTCTAGATTGGCAATGAAATCAACGATGGCCTTCTTTGGACCACGGGAAAGATAACTGACAACGGTTTTGATGGGGCATCTCAGCTTCTCCACGCCGCTGCACTTGCAGTCCGCGATGCTTCATCGTCTACGAAGATTGTCATCCACTTGGGCACTGGTTGGGAACAAAGCCTAATGTCCTGGTTCTATGACGGAATTTTCACCAGCGAGATCGAATATCGCGTGGGCGGTGGTCTGACACGGTCGGACATCGACGTGATGGGATTCTCTTTCTATCCATACTATGGAACAGATGCCACTTTTTCCAATCTGAACGCCTCGATGGATCAAATCGTGTCCACATACCAAAAGGTTTGTGACATGATACCTCCCTGGTGTCCAACTTGTTCTCACCGAGCCTACCTGCAGGATATCATGATCGTCGAAACCGGTTGGCCCTCGAAGTGCGACACGGGCGCAATACCGCTCAGTGAACCGACAATCTCCGTTGACGTACAGGGGCAAATCACATGGATCCAGAACACTGTTGCCATTCTCAACAGTGTGAATGAAAACCATGGTGATAAGGCGCTAGGGATCGTGTATTGGGAACCTGGATGGATCGGGAATGCGGGTCTCGGCTCTCATTGCTCTGTCAGTGCCTTTCCATGCCTCAGTGAACCTGCCACTTACTGACTGACTTGATGCCCACCCTTTAGGATGTCCTCTTGGTGAATTACGACGGAACGGCAACTCAGTCTATGACGATGTTCTCAGACATGTGACGCGCACCAAGCTGGCTTTCATCGGTTGAGGAGCTCTATAAATTATGGTGATTATACTATAGACTTGTCGGTACCTTTTGACGCAAACGGAGATCGGGCATGAAAGTCTTGCTGACTGTCAGGCTGACTGATGCGGCGTTCGGGCCCAAATCGGTAATCACCGGAGGTGAATCCGTCATAATATCAAGTGATGAGACGCTTCGCAACCACGTCTCAATCGCTCGTGATACGTCGTCTAGTCTTACCCCAACCACGAATACTTGTCAGCTCTGCTCAGCGTCGACTCGAGCATAACTCGACATCTTGCATAGTCTCTCTTCCAACACACCAACGCCTGCAATCGTTTCACTCGACCCTGTCAAGGCAAACAATGTCGACCCCTACCTTTTATGATCTCAAAGCAGACCTCCCGGGCGACAAGACTTACAACTTTGAACAACTCAAGGGCAAGGTCGTCCTCATCGTCAACGTTGCGTCGCAGTGGTATGTCGATCCGCAGTTCTTGATCCCGGGACTGTTCCGTGCGAGTGCTGGGCAGACGCTGACAACGCGATGACAGCGGGTTCACTCCACAGTACAAGGGTAAGCCACATCCGTCATCTATTCACAGGCCACCACCACGACGGACGATCTTCTAGGTCTGCAAGCCCTCCACGACAAGTACAAAGATCGTGGGTTCGTGATCCTCGGATTCCCATGCAACCAGGTCAGTGCACGTCGTTAGAACACGTTCTTTTGGCTCACGCTCCCCGTGCTATAGTTTGGTGGGCAGGAACCCGGCGACGACGCCACCATCGCGTCGTTCTGCGAGCTCAACCACGGGGTTAGCTTCCCCCTCATGAAGAAGTCGGACGTCAACGGCGACAACACCAACCCCGTATACAAGTGGCTCAAGAACGAGAAGGCGGGCCTCTTAGGCTTGACTCGGATCAAGGTCCGTGTGTTCGGCGGTGTGTGGGTTTTCAGGCGTCCACTAACGTGCGCGGACACAGTGGAACTTTGAAAAGTTTTTGGTTGATCAGAATGGCAACGTCGTGAATCGCTGGGCTTCCACGACGACGCCACAAGCGATCGATGCTGACGTGGAGAAGCTGCTCGAGAGTTCCAAGCTCTAGACGCGTGGTTGCGAGGCACTCCGGTACGGAGTTTATTGATGCAGAACATTATTGTATTCATTGTATTTCTTGGTCAATCGATGACTTGTGCATCACCGTGACCCTCGTCAAGTACTGGCAGGGAAGTGCACGAACTACTGCAGACCGTGTAGTGATGTGATCCGAGACTGCGTACTTGGGTCATCCGAATTGTTTCGAATAGGTGCGAAGTACATAGAACAGGAAAACGATTCACTTGTCGGAACAACAAAATGAGGAAAGCGTTCAAGAATCCAATGTTCGTGTCAGTGGATCCGCTCAGGCGGCCTCATTCTCAGCCTCAGTCATTCTCACCCACAACCCGCCCTGTGTCAGACGACTGTATTAATGGGCAAATTCGTTTGAGTCGTCTGTATACTTACATGCGCATACATCGTGAGGTGCATCTTCGGAAAAATCTTCTCCGTCGCCTTTCTGCCTTCTGCCTGTGCCCAAGCAGGAGGAGGAAGGGTATCGGGTGGTTGCGCATCGGGTGCTAGAGTAATGGTATCGAATTGTTGCAAGAGCCTGATCAACATGAAAGACATTTCATTGTATGCAAACTAACACCGATATTATTGACAGGAGGTAATAAAAGAGTATCTGTCAGTGCTTACCTGTTGGCCAAGACAAATGCGAGGACCGGCATTGAATGGAAGGAAGATGAATGGTTGGGGTGTGAGATACTTGTGCAGCCGGTGGTCAAGAAAGCGGTCGGGATCAAATTCTTCTGCTATCCAGGGCAAGCGAGATTAGTAAGATGGGGTCGAAGATAAAGGCTGCTTACCATCTGGGCCCCAAAGATCCTTTCGGCGATGCATGATGAACACAGAGTACGCTACCCTGTGAGGAATTTTTAGCTTCTAAAACACTTTATTGGCGAGTGACATACTGAGTTTTTGCTGGCACATAATAGGGCTTCTCCAACGGATCAGAGGAGGGTAGGGTAGTAGCTTTGACGCTCTCACTGACTATGGTGAGCAGCTTGCAGAAGGGAAGATACACCTTTCTTACCGGACGTTGAATGGCCTGCAGCAACAATAAGCGAACTATATCTCTCGGGCAGACACGGGTACTTACACGGCTGGGAACAGTCTCAATGTTTCTGGATCAACAATTAATTACAGGTTTCTAATCTAATACCAGGGACTCACCATTGATAACTGCGCGGAGGTACTTCATGTTACGGATCACCTCATATGTCGGCCTGTTTCTGGGTCCAATCTTGGCCATGATCTCCTCCCTTAGACGAGCAAGCACGTGGGGATGTGTCGACAAGAGATAGACAATGGATGTCAATGTCCCTGCCGTCTGATTGCAAATAATTAGTCATGACCGGCGCAGCAATGCACTCTCACGTACTGTATCTCGTCCAGCGATCATGATGTTTAAGATTTCGTCTTTCAGGACCACGGGATCTGCAGAGATGTTAAGAAGATTGATTTAACCGGTTGCAAGGCACTCACCAGTCGTAAGTCGAACAAGGTGATCGAGAAGAGTGTCCTCATCAGAAGTATCTGTGGTTGGCTTCTCTCTGCGCGATGCTGACGCATTCGCCTTCTCTATCGCGTCCTTCAAAATAGGTTCGATGTAGGCGTTCACGACTTTCATCGGCCTGAAGGTATCTTCACCCCAAAATTCGAAAAACGGCCATGGCCAACTCCTGCGAACTCGTTGAGAAACGAAATATTGCGCCTCTGCGAATGCACGAGCGAAGTCGTCCGTAACATTGGAGCTACCAACCGAGTTCCCGATCGGGGTTGCGTTCTGGGGGTAAACAAGGCCGCAAGAGGGGCTGTGTACACATTTCCCAAAGAGAAACTCGGTTGCAGAATCAAGGGTGAAGCGTGAAATAGCATCCTAAAGATCTTAAATTTCTCCCGAAGGAAAGGACAAGTGAGATAAACAGACCTGGAAGTCCACTGGATACCCAGCACGAAGGCGTGACTTCATTTGGTTAACTGCATACTCAGCGTGGCGGTCAAAGATGTTAAAGTGACCAATCCGATCGTGAGTAAAAAATGGGCGAGTCATGGAACGGTGAAATTTCCACATTTCGGCTGGAAGATCGAGCGTAACAGTACGAGAAAAGGGTATCAAGCAGTCACTTACCGTCAGAGTTGAAGACGCCCGTGCCCAATACACTGAGCCCCTGCGCTCTGAACCTCTCCCCTGGGACGAAAAGTCAAGCTTCGAGTCAGATTGTACTGTCGAGGATGCTTACCTTTGACGAAATTCTCGAAATCGGTTGCCAGAATGGCCTGCGCGAATGTTGACTAGCCAAGCACAAGGGGTAAGTACAGTTCGCGTACCTTGATATGATGTGGCTCGCAAGTAGAGGGGAGATCATCAAACAAAATACGAAAGTTATAGCACTTTCCCACTGCTTCGACTACCTCTATTAAGCCGTCACCTGTCCACGGGCGTCGGTGTTTATTCATAAAGGGTGTTAACCGTCAGATCGCACCAGGATATCCGGTCTTGAAGGCATCCAGCAACCGAAACATCAAATCAATGTTTCCAAACATTTCTCCCGGAAGGACAGGCATAGGGCGAGCACCCAATGCAGCCGCTTCGTAATTGCGTGCCAGTGTCTTGAACATGATCACAAGGGGTGAGCATGCAAAAAGTGCAGCGACGAGAAGGGTGTCGTCGAACCAAAAAAAGACCCATGTTACTCTTTGGGGTGACTGTTACATTGATGTGGACGAGCAGACTGCATCGGTGCTATCGTAGACGCGCACGGAATTGAAAACTGCTGTTGCGATACGATACCCTTGCGGCGAGTATTTTGATGCGTAGTAAAGCAGACCGTCGTGGCCCAGTGATCGAGTGTTAACCAGCCGGTACCCCGAGTCTTGTAACTTACAGGCAGGTACTTATGATGGAGTGTACGCTTCAAGTTTACCATGATCTCACCCGTAACTTGAAAGTGCCATTGTGCTCGATATCTGATGATCACAATGCTTTCCAGGAAAAAAGGGCCACTGAATAACTGAGTCAGAGGCAGCAGTCTGCCGAGCCAGTCACGATCACTGGCAATTGCGCCATTGATCGCCATGGCATTCGCTGGGAAACACTCCTCACGCCCCCAGCTGACAAGGGAGCCACACCTGGGCATTAAAAGCACATATTGCTATGAAAACCGTCGCATGATTCACGACTGTTCCTCTCCATTGAGATGTCTACTCTGTGCCTCAAGTTTCCTGTGCGTGAACTAGGAACGGCCAGTCAGCTCGACAACGAGTCTCCTTTCTTCATGGACATACCACAGTCGCGAACATGCCGTCTTCGAGCTGCTCCTTGCGTGGTACGAGTTCGTACCCGAACACCTTTGGTAACAGAAGACGCCACACAGCCCAATATACGACTGCGGCCAATAGTACCTGTGCCCTCCCTCAGTCTTAAACCAATACGATAGGAGATGAGACTCACAAATAGTATGGAAGAGGGGGGATGTCGCCTACACCATTG
>JBBPOC010001110.1:0-11597 GCA_038091235.1 Tylopilus rubrobrunneus | reverse complement strand
TATTTCACGTCGGTAACTTCCACCTTTCTCACTGAGTCGTCGTTTCCATCTTCCGTGCCACACCGCATCCCGAGTTCGGAAGCTTACCATTCAGCAAGGGGATCATTCTGTGGCTCCTTTCGACTCAGAGCCCCATGGAAGTTCGTTCATCTTCTTGCATTCCTGTCCCCTTGCACGATTGCTGTGGCACCGCCGTGGCCAGGCTCGCATTGTAACTAAGCAACACTGGCACCGTCAGGAGAATGAGCCTGATTGTAATCTCACTTGAATGATGTTCCCAGTTCTGGGCCTCGGAGGCCCAGTGAGGGGAAATAGTCACGTAATTACACCCCATATACCGATATTCGGATGGACGGGGATCAGCATGTCAATGAATGGCGACATATTCTACCTGTGTGATCATGCTACAAGCGATCTCGGAGCTGTGCACGGCGATGGCGTTGGACGGGTACCTCTGTTGATGGTATCATGATATCAATCCTCTGATCCTGCCCCTAACAGACGGTCCATCCAGCTCTAGTGAGCCGATCCCGGTCCGCTTCCCCCTCCGCCACATCTCCACTAAACCTTTTGCTTCGTAAGGCGGGACGTCCGGCGTGAGGGTGCCGACAGTGATATGGAGGCTGTCCCGAATCTCGGCGGGTAATTTTGAAACAAACTCGTGTTTTTCTTGTCCTAGATCTGCATCGTTCTGGGAGTCTTCAGCGAGCCTCAAGTCTTCGACGGTCAGTGCCATGACCCTCTCATTCCAGACAAGATGCCCAAGGGTGAACGAGAAGATCGGCGGGGCCCGCAGTTGATCGAGCGTGATGCATCGTTCCCAAAGGTCAGTTTCCTCTGGCAGATTGTTCTTGTGTGCGATGGTGATATGAAGTCGTCCAGCGATCTGCGTGTCACTGACCAATTTGCGCCAAAACGCCTTGCCGTCGTACGGAACGTCATCCGCCTGCTCCATTCGAGGTGTGATGAGGGCCTCGCAATCCACTTCAGGTAGAATCGCAAAATATCGCGGCGGTTTTGCCTTCGTCTCGTCCTGATTCCCCCTCTTTCTCGGTGTGTACCTTTTTGCAACGGCAATGGCTTCGTCGATCTGCTCCTGGCTAGGTCGCTTCAATCCCAGAATTCTGACGCATCCATCGACCGCGCGAGCCACTGCTGCTTCGAGCGGCTCGCTAATATCCATCTCAACGCATGCGTCTACTTCAGAGTTGGCGAGTTCTTCCGTGTTCGCCAAGAATTGCCAGATGACCTCTTCATGCGACTTCCCAACCTTGTCGGCTTGTAGAGTTTGATGTTTATCCCCACGATCAAAGATGCGATCTCCACACACTCGGAGTATCGTCGCTCGTGGTTGATTCAGCGTCCAATTGAGCGCGAGTAGACGAACCGGAGGATGGATTTCGGCAACAGCTTCGCGCAGTGCTTCTCGGTGTTGTCGAAGGTGGTTATTTCTGGACATGAACTTTGTGAGCCAACCCGCATCACGTGAAATCGCAAACTCACTTATCGGCGATAACGAAATCATGTTCTCTGAGGAGATTGATAACGTTTTTTATGAAGGCGGGGGCTGACCTCTTGACACGCACATCATCGCTTTGGGTATGGCCAAACCCAAAGAGATGGGCAAGCGCGATAGCGACTGACGTCTTGCCTGTTCCCCAATAATATCAACTCCACGGTACTCGCAAGGGGACAGGGATCGACTTACCACAACCTGGAATACCAATGGGAACGATAATGGTCTTACCGAACTCCTGAACGGCCTTGCTTGAATTCTCAAGGTCAGTTAGGTCTGCCTTTCCTTCCTCGGTACCCAGCCATCTCAGAAACCGCTCCCTAGTTGCTATAATCCCCTTTCCCTGCGAATACCCCTGAAAGGAGCTCCGGTTCGTTTCGATCTCATTCTTGACCCACTGGAGATAAACTTGCGTCTCCTTACGCTTCAACTTGGACTTGGGAACTTTGGCATCATTGAGGGAACCCTTGGCGGACAAGGTGGACAAGAGTGACTTTGTGACCTCCCGCCAGTCACGATACATCATATATGGCTCGTCAAACTTCACCTTGAAGAAGAAGGAAGAGCCTGTTGGATATGGTGGTCGTTTATCACGAGAGGTTGAACCGGGCTTCGGATCAATGATGTGGGTGCGGACAACGAATCCCTCCAGCGGCTCTCCTTTCCATTTTCCCGAGTTTGCGATCTCGTCAGTAAACGTCTTCACTTCGGCGAGTGTGTCGTATACAATGGTCGTAGTTTTCAGAAAGCCCCATTCTTCTGCGAACGTATCGACGACGTGAGTAGGAAGGGTGTGGAACTCTTTGCAATTCTCATTTATGCCATGCAGGTAAAGGCCAGCCTTTTCGGGGGGATAAGCTAACACATGTTCCTCAAAGTCGTCGTCGCAAAGCTTCCAGAAAGGTGTTGTTAGTTTGCGGTCATGCACTTCCCAGCGGATGATCTTACCTCTGCTACGGCAGTCCAGTTCTTTTCCCAGAGGGCGGCCGCAAGTTGCTCTTCCGTTTTCCCCTCCGAAGCGAGATTGGTGTTGAGCCACCTGTGACCGGCTTGTGAATGTGTCTCCAGGACGCCATCCATCTCTCCAAGGGAATGCTTGGACGTGACGATTAACTTGGTAGGTGAAATCGCAGCAATGAAGATGATGCAACCATTAGACTTGACAGACAGCGTGTATTCTGGACCGGTATGATTCTCCAAGCAGGACCACTGTCGTACACAGTCAGATGGAAGACGACATCAGAACCGCGTCTTCCGCAAACCTTAAACACAGAGGTTTGAAACTTACGTCCGTCCAAGGTACCTCACCGATGTTGAAGAATTTGTCGTACCCACGAGCGACGATCTGATATTGAGGTTGATCATCGCCAGCTTCCTTTTCTAGCTCCCTCGTGAATAGACCTCGAGCGAGCGTCGGGAACGGCGATGGAACGTCGTAGTACTTGAACTCGTTCATCTTCCAGCTCCTCACTTTTACCGTGGGGTCCGACGGCGCAAAATACACAGAGGAACGAATGAGCTTGGGCGACTTTTGCGAGATGCGATGTAGATCAACTATCAGCTGCGAGTCTTGGGGGTTGAAGCGTTCGGGTTCGGTCATCGTGGAATATCTCCTGAGGAAATGAAACGCGTCACAGAGGATGAATGAACGTCTTGAGGACGGGCATATGGGCTGAAGGAGTCGCAGTGCGGATATAGTCGACATCAATTATCCGCGACGAGTCAGATTGTCTCGTGTGACTCGAGTTGACGTGGAAGCTCACCCAGAGTCGGTGCTCGGGCAGATGAAAGAGTGCGCCTCCTCCGATTGCGGGTTCGGGTGGACTACTAGTACGCGGAAGGTCAAGGACTCGAAAGCGTAGAGTCCGAGTCGTCACCGGGTTAGGCACTAGCAAGGAGCACCGCCACAGACTTTGGTTATATGCAATTATTGCTACATACATGAAAATCCTACATAATTGTACAGCCCCAACCACCACCCTGCTGTCTTTCTTGTTCCCTGCGCCTCTGCTCCGCCTCTCGGGCGGCTAGCCGCTCTCTCACGAGACGTCTGTCTCGTTCCTCCGCTTCTCGCTGCAGCTGCAAGGCCCGTAATCTGTTGTATTGTTCCCTGACCCGCTCTTCTTCTTCGCGCAAGCGTTCTCTTACCCTGTCAACAGGGTTGACGTCAAAGGCGTCGTATTGGTGCAAAGGTTGCCGCACAACACGGCGTGCCTCCAGTTGTCGAAGAATCTCCCGCTGTTCCTCGACGTCGACCGGAGGGCCGATGTAGGCGACGGGTTCCCGCACTGCTGGCACATCGCCATGGATCGATCCATGGGCAGTGTGCATGTGGGGGTAAATCGTGTCTTCAGTAAAGATCCCCATACACCGCCAGCAAATGTGTGCACCGCATCTACATAACAAGTCAAGATAATTCAGTGAGGGTTTGTCGAGACAACATAAATGATAGGTACCGGCAAGTCATGTGGTTGCACCCCTCCAGTTTCTCGATCAGAACACTGCATTGGGGGCATTTCTTCACGCGCCCGTTTTGGGACGCAATCCAGGAGTCGTTGAGGCGCTCTTGTTCCGCGGGGTCTCGTCGCACTCTGTTCTCAGCGCAAGAGATGCCCTCGTGCGCATCTTCGTGACATCCATTACATACCGCGGAAAAACAGGACGGACAATGGAGCGTCTGGGCGGCGGCGCCAGCTTGGACTGCACGATAGATCTGCGGGCAGTCCGGTGTTTTGCAGTGCTTGAATACTTCTGGACGTTTCGCAATATACGCATCGAATGCGGCTTCTAGCAGCCGATTGAACGACGCTGGGGGGAGATATTGTTGGATTGTGGGAATGGCAATCGGGACGCGACACCGAGCCTCATCTCCGAGGCAAGTCAGAGGGAGTTGGTCCGATTCGAGAGCCGACGAAATGAAATGGCGGAGACAAGCGACACAGTACGTGTGACCGCATCCAAGCTGATGCGGGGAGGAGACATTGTCGTAGCAAACTGGGCAGTTTTGACTGTCACGGTCTTGCGATGCATTCGGGTGAACAAGGCTGCCGTTATAAGAGAGTGTGATAAGACGATCTAGAGCATGCCTTGCTTCTTCCCCGCCTGAAACCGTTATCTTTTTGGAAGACGTTGCAAACCTGACATTATTCTCGCCGAGCATCTCCTTCAGCTGCTGAATCCCCTCTCTGACAAAGAAACCCACAGAGTGCCACGCGAGGGTGACGGTGTAGTCCAAAGAGGCAAGCCTGTCAAGCTCGCTTTTGATCATCTCGCGGGCCTGATCAATAGCTCTGGGGCTCCCGTAGACCTTGAGGGATTGACGTTTCCAGTCGGCACGCAGGTACGCGCCAGTCTCCGAAAAAACGCGCGAGACAAACGCGCTTCCGGCAGTGCCCAATGACCGATGCCATCCCTCTACTTTGTCTCCTCTGGCTAGATTCTCCACCCTTACTTTCAAGGCTCCGGTCGCTTCCTTGACTGATCCAGAAAGCTGAATGCGAACGGTGTTACCAGAGTCGCGCACGGCGAGTGTGCATGCTTTCTTGTCCTTGATCGAACTCGAAAGAGAATCCCATTGTACCTTCTGCGCCTTGTACTGTTCCGCCGGGATGACGAGGGTGAAGTACATGGGATCAGGAAGTCGAAGCCAAATAGGTTGGTTGAAATAGCGCTTCTCCGAAAGAAACGTGTAGGCAGCGTGGGCCTCATCCCACGAAGAGAAATGGGCACGTGCAAAAACGACGCCCTCCAAGTTACAGGTATTGGGAGGATCTTCAAACTTCTTGAGTTCCCCTGGAACAGCGAACTCGATATCGTATCGAACAAGCGTCGCAACTTCTGCGGCGGTATAATGATTAATGGGTAGTCGCTTGACGATTGGCGAGCCCGTGAGTCTACGAACCTCCTCGTCAGTAATGGTAGGAGGAAGATTGTTAATCTTGATCGCATTTTGCGGCAAGTTGGGTACAAAGCGACCACGAGGTTGAGTATTCATCCCGACTTTGAGGCGACGACCGCCATAAACGAAACGGTCGAGCTGTTTGACCTTGCCATTGGCGGTAGCAATGTCAGCGTACTCAGCGATACAACGAGTGGAGGAGGCACGCCAGGACATGGACAGGATCTCGGAATTTTGACCGCTTGCAGCGTTCATCCCATCGAGGGAGTTGGTAGCGGATATTTCAACCACCAAGGTTTCCTCATGGAATTCGACACCGTCCAGCCCCAATGCAAGCGCGGCTCTGTTGGCGTTGTCGGTGACGACGTGTGCCTCGAGCGTACGATTCGCCCTTTTCTTAATAACGAAGTGGAAATGCTGAGCATCCAAGCCCTGGCCTCTGAGTAGGGTGCGGATATCATCCTCCTTTACATCGAGAGGCAGGTTTCCGATGCGTAACGTGCATGTCTCGAAACCTGTTATTAAATTGGAAACGTCGAGCCCGGCGCTGTAGGTTACGATAGACCCAGAGACAACTTGGGTGACGGCTCTGGCCGCTTCCTCTCTAGCAATGGCGTTGGCACGCTCGCGCGCGGCGGCTTCGACCTCTTGCACCCGAGTGCGCTCAGCTTGCAGTAAGTTGAGCTCTGAGCTTGGCAATTCCGTAGTACTAGTGAGCACCTTCTGTTTGTACGATCTGTGAGATTCGAACCCTGGTTTCTGCGGCTAGTCTCAATGAAACAAGGATCCTCTAAGCAATCGAAAGACATACGTCTATATCGTGATTAAACCGACACTTGGATCCTCTGGTACAGGTCCCAGCCTTCCAAGCACGGCAAGGAGTCTCGCTGCGCTTAGGTCTGGGGCGAGCCTCAGTGGCGTCATGAGAAAGAGGATTCGGTGGCGGGTCTGAAGAAGCAGAATCCGTGTCTTTGCTGGCAGGCTGGAGCCGTAGCGTAATGGTCGCCGGTCGACAGCACAAGAAATGGCTTACCTGTACAAGTTCGTGACTGAACCTACACTTGTTGCCAAAGCGACAGTGCCCTTGACTGAGCAGACGGCACGGTACCTTGGATTTGCGAGCTGTAGCAGAGTGTGCTGAGGACTCCATAGTGGGCGAATTGGAGGGACGCCGTCTCTGAGGCAGGTTGCTTCAAGGATGCTTTATACTAAAACGCCGAGGCCTAGAATCGCCTGAGAACCCGCACAGCAATGGAACACATGCCTACAGCTGCTGGGGTCATTATGCCAGCACCTCGCTGCGCATCTAGCCTGAGCCCATCAGGGTTCCATCTTCGATCCACAGCATGTTGTGATTATTATAATTAGCACAAACACGATATGAGCGGGCATCCGTACCGCTATAATTGGTAATCTCAGCAGGGATTCGGGCACTTGGCAGAATGACTTGGAGCAGAGCCTTTTGTGAGTGTTACAAAAGTTGCTCAGGCTGGTAAATACTACTAGTACCGTGACATGCCAGCAGGGGACAAGTCCGAGTCAAAAACTTTGAACCTTACGTAACTTCCTCCATCGTTGCCCTTCTGTTGGGAGGCTTTACGGTAAGAAATAAAGTATACGGGCTTCGATCTAGGATAGCAACAGAATAACACAGTATCAGCCTTCGATCACCGGCAACGACCTCACTCTTCCATCGCGTCGTCCCCGCTATCATCCGAGTCCTCATCGCTATCACTTTCCTCTCCCTCAGCAACGTCGACCGGATCCAAGCTGAGGTCGTGGTCCGCGCCGACGTACGAGTCGCAGATGACGTACAACTTGAGCGAATGCGTACCCTTGGGTAACGTGAACTCGAGTTTGACGGCGAGACTCTTGCTGATGGTAACACGCTTGATGACGTGCAACTGCCGCGTGCTTGGTTCACCGATGACCAGCCACCAGTTGGCAATCTTTTTCACTGGGTAGAACGGAGCAACGACCGTTTGATCGTCGGGATCGTCTTCGTCTGCGTCTCGAGACAATATGACTTTGATGGCGATAGGGGTGCTGGAAGTGTACTCCCCCTTCGCAAGCTCATATGAAACATCGAGCGTTGGGTACGAGTTCACAAACTTGGCCACGTCTCGCCTGTGGGCAACGATCAGCATGCATGGTACAACATGGAAAATAAAACAGCGTACATCTGTCTGACATCCATCTGCAGCAGGTTATTTCGTTTGTCGTCCTCCATTTCCATGACGTCGTACACAGACTCGACGCCCGCTTCTTTGCATCGTTTTATGACCTAGACAAATGGTTAAACCCGCGTGTATGCTGAAGATTATAAAAGAACGCACCTCGGGTTCGAAATGTGGTATTTGTTTCAATGGTGAGTCCGTCTCCCACATTGCCTGCACGCACATCTGCGACAAGTCCATCGCTCCTAGCGCACTCAGCCATGCATTCGACGACATGACATCAACACAAGCCGAAAGCAAGTTCAACACCTTCTCAAGCACCAACACTTGGTCGGAAGCGAGATCGGCAGGTAATTGGATACGCGAAAAGTGTGCTTGCAGGAGGAGGAAGGTCTTGAAGTGTGGTGCTTCGAAATCTGCCCGCTCAAGCTTGACAGGTAGACGATCATATATGCGACGTAGGACAACGTCCTCGTGACGGCGAATCGGGATCGCTTCGAACTCTGCAGATGATGAGACAACTTCGAGCAAGCCCTTTAGTTTTGTGCGCTCTTTTAGCGATAGCGTGTAAACCTCGACGGTGACATCTACGAGCATGGTCAGCGGCGAGTGCAAAATAACGCGAATGATTACTGACAAGAAATGTTGTAGTACGCTGCTATCATGCCGAGGTTGAGCGCGGAGACATCCATTTCATCCTCTACAAGTCGTTGAGCACAGCGGATAACCTTTTTATGATACAACGCACCGATCGCAATACACTTCGAGCTCACGAGATCTTGCAATGTATTCTCCACCTGTTCTGATAGATGGTCGGAGAGCGCCTGATGACTGACATTGTGCAGATTGTAGTAGTTCGGGTTCTGTGTCATCCGGCGGTAGAAGTAGGACCACGTCAGAATATCCTGTAATCATCTCTCGTGAGCGAATTTCAAGAATAAAATGCGAATTTAGCACTCACGATAGCGTCCTGCTTGTTTTCGATCGTTCTAACCGCTGTCTCAGCCAAGAAATAGTCATGAAGAAGCGTTGGTAAATGAGACTCGATCGGCAACCCCTCCGCCAGGAACTTTTTGTAAAAGTCCTTGCGGGTCTGCTGACACATCAGCACGCATCGACTACGATCATCCATCGTCGGACGACAAGCCCTGCCCATCATCTGGAGCACGTCCATCACGGGGTAATCCACATATCGGTGCTCCTTGCCCTTGAAGTATTGCACGCCCATGATGATGACCATGTAGCTTGGCACAGGGAGACTCCAAGCGGTGTCCTGGACAATCATCAGATCCGCTCAAAATGGTCATGGAAACAAACATACTTTGGAAGCCACCAAGACCTGAATCGCACCAGACTCGAACAATCGTTCCACAATAACCTTGTCTTGTCTGCTCAATGCCTCATGGTAATACCCGATGCCGTGGCTCAAACACTCGACGAGACCCTTGTCACCGATGCGGTCAAGATGGGGCTGCAGGTCCGCCTCATCGACATTCAGGAACCGGTCGAGGTTGTTGTCAGCAGTGCAGTGTAACAAGAGATCGTCTACGGTCAGGCGGCACTGGCGCCGTGATGAAACGAATATGATCACAGGCTTCGTTGGGGCATACTCCATGATGGCAAGATATGCTGGCTTGGACATGGCGATCATCAGGGACGGGTAGTGCGGGATAGTGAAGCTTTGGAGGTGGATGTCCATGTCAAGAGGTCGCGAACTAACGGATCGTGAGTGGAGAATCGATCACCGACGCCGACTGGCTCACCTTGGCGAGAAGTTGAAGATGGCGTGAGATGGAGCACCTATCCACTCCCCAAGATCTCTGGCATTTGCAAGGGATACACCACAAGCCACGATGCGCGTCTTGATCTCGGTCTGTGCAGAAACATACCGCGTCCTGGATATAATCACTTCGTATGTCGGACCGCCTTCCGCACCAATGTGTTGGACTTCGTCAGCAATAAACAGGGCGATCGTCTGCACATTCTTCCTCTGACGCCATCTGCGCGAGAGAACGTCCCACTATCAATGGTTAGTTGTCAAGCAGACAAAAGAACGATTCCGGGACACTTACTTGATTTGGCGTACAAATAATAACATCACCCTTCTCCAACAAACGCAAGTCGGCGCTCGTTTCACCCGTCAGGCTCACGATCTCTTTCCCACCCTGTACCTTGCCAAACTTGTCATGCCATTCCTTGACACGCTGGTCGACCATATCTTGATATGGCTCTATACAAACCGCTTTAGAGTAGTCCTTCTTATTCCATAATTTGAGCAGCGCAAATTCGGCGCAGATGGTCTTCCCACTTCCCGTGGGGGCACCAATGAACACGTTTTCATCAGAGGTGTAGAGAGCTTGGAAGACTTGCGTTTGGATTTTATTGAACGTCTGGATGGTGTTCGAGTAGATCGCCTCGTACTCTTTGTTGTGCAACGCAGAGAGAGGTAGAGGCTGGAGATCAAGCAGGGGAGTCGGAGGTGGGAATTTTTCGGGAAGGATAAGGTGCTTGAACGAGATAGGTAGTCTTGTCTCGGCGTGCAGCCATTTATCCGACACGACCGAGATGTAGTAATTGGGAGGTACAGGCTCGAACATGGGGACGGTGATGGTCACATTATGCTCATCTTCCGCATACCGTTGACGAAGGACGAAGGTATCATGGAACAGGATGATCTCGCCATCGACATCCTCGATGAGAATGAGGAAGGACTCGGCGCCGCCATGTATCTTCTCGTCCCACCGGAAATCGGGGGTGATGGATACGTCAATGCACAAAAGGGAACGAGTAATAGGTTGCACTTGTGCTTGCACGCTGAGAGTTGGATTCAGGACCGGGTCTGACGCCGAGCTATCCGAACACTTACTGTAGTTTAGGGAAGTTATGGACGAGACGATGAACAAGACGACCGGCGTTAGGGATACCAATGAGTTCTCCAAGCTCGGGTGGGCTCAGGTCAAAGTATCGGTACCATGGCTAGAAAACAGCATCAGAGCTTGACCCAGCGACATCCAGCATACCGGGACGTACGAATTGTTTGCCCTCAGCCTTTCTAATCACTTCCTGAGGCACACCCTTGAACTGGCGAAGTGGCGTCATCGAGCCCCACCTGGTTTCAAGTCAGGCGTAAGACTAAGGAACCAAAACGATGGACTTACATTCGTCGTTCTACCATCTTGCACAACGAAAGGCATGCCCGGGCCGGTATAGCCCAACCTCGCTTGAGACAAATCTCAAATATGGCACGTAAGATACGCCCGGCTGACTGCTGCACGAATACCATGTCTGCGACCAATGCAAATCCTGTGCCGCCGCGGTTGAGTATCAGGTCAGTGAAGAAGAACGGAGGACGCACCTTCAAGCTTGAGCTGGGATATGTACGCTTGCAGAAGTACGTTGATTTTAGCGGCAGGCTCGTCGACGCTCTCCTTGACAGGGATAGGCACGCGTTCTAACAACTTGGCAAGTTCGAGCTTCTCCTCTTGTCGCACCTGAAAACATCGCCTTGAGTCCACAGATCTAAGAACACATTTTTGCACTACTTACAGGCAGCAACTTGAACTCATTTGAGAGCGCGAACACCCGAAATAGTTCCAAGGTTGACATTGTCGGTCGCAAGTGCTGATTATACGTCGCCATCGAGTTATAAGTCACGTAATAATGTGAGGCAATACGACCGAGTTCCGTGCTCTGGAAGCGCCCGGAAGAGCGTTCATACTTGATGAGATGACACTTCTCAAGGAGAGCGGCAGCGGAATGGACGATGTCAGCACGTTTCTGAACGAGGCCATCATCGTCCTCCTGATAGTCGACTCCGACCCCGTACAACCCGGGGGACTTGAGCATTCGCACGTATCTGTCAACGCAGGTCAGAAGTCCCGAATGTCCGAATCGAATAAGAAAGCGCACAGATATGTGTACCCCAGCCATTGCACGGCTTCATCGCGATTCCTGACAGTCCCGAGCACAATCTCCGCATTCAAATTATCCGCCAGCTTGGACACGA
>JBBPOC010001109.1:0-11600 GCA_038091235.1 Tylopilus rubrobrunneus | reverse complement strand
AAACACGGCCCAGGAGACCATAATCGAGACGTATCGAGGTGGATTTGAGCCGCCAAAACCGTGACAATGGCGATGGCAGCAAAACAGATGGGGTATGACATGGGCAAGCATGACAGCGCTGAGCAAGAAAACTTAGAGGCTCAGACATGGCGCGAGGTAACTTGATTGGACACGGAGAGAAGGAACAGAGGGAAAAATAACAAGTAGTTTTGTTTGCACCATGGCCCGTGCGTCGCCATGCGCAAAGTTCCCGAATGTTGCATCGAAGGAGTTGGATTTAAAGTTTATCTTCCGAGTCGTATCTGGATGTACTTCACCCAAAAAAAGAAATAATCTACATTGAAAGCAAAAGATGAAAAACGAAAGCATATTCGGAGCCACGGAAGCCAATACCGGATGTGAAACTTTTGTCCACTCCCGCCCCTCATAGTCGACGGAAACATGGGGATTGGGCATTTGATGGAAATTAGCTGGTCGCCGTTGTTGACGTTGAAAACACGGATCGAGTGATTCGAGATGTTGTTTGAGCCCGAGGCAGTGGCGAGACGTTGACCGTCAGGGGAAAACCTGATGCCTCCCACAGTACCGTCATGTCGGAGTGGTCCAACGAGTCTTTGTCCGGTTGCAATGTTCCAAATGTTCGCTTCGTTCCTAAAAGTCCCAGTTGCGAGTCGTGCGCAGTCGGGCGACACGTCGACCGCATACACAGACGCTCCGCTGAGTCCAATCTCCACCTCGACCATCTTTTCTCGGATCTCGGCATCCCACACCATTGCTCCTCCTGCATCGGTGACTCCACATACGACCCATTTCCCATCACTCGAGACAGAAATCGCGTTCGCGTCCGGCTCTGTCTGCTCTCCGACATCTTCTCCGTCTTCCACTCGTCGTCGTCGCAGCCCATCTACCGACCCCTCGTAATAGTGCTCTCTGTCAGGGTGGAAAGCAACAGCCCATACTCGCCCAGGGCCGTCATCAACGACGACTTTTGTGTCATGGTCTAGCTGAGTTGTGAACACTGTCAAGGGCTTTCGTGGACGACCACGCACCTAGCCTTGTTGTCGACATTTTCACCAGTGGTCCGTGCCCGTTGTCGAGTTGGAGGTGTCAAGAAGAGGGTGACTCCTAGTATGCAGCATGTTTTCTCATGAACGTGTCCATTATTCGGCTAACATAGTCTTTCGTGTCCTCGGCCTCATGGTTCAACCTTCCACTACTGTCCCACTTAGGTCTGCACTGGCGCTGGTCCCTCACTCAGGCTTGACAAGCTGAGTTAAGGTGGTCTTGCGGGGAAACCTTTCCGCTGTGCGTATATTTCTATTCACCTTGAGGTGTTCCAGTTGGTATGATGGCCGATGTAGGTATAGCTTGTCGAGCGTCAAGTGGCGAAGTGGCAAAGTGGGATTCGTTGCTGTGCACACGATGCATGGCAGGAAAATATGCTTCAAGTCCTCTCCACATTAACAGAACAACTGTTACGTCAGTTCGTGCCCCCGGGGATTTGGGCCGGATAACAAGGACGCGGAAAAATCATCATTGATTATGCTATCTTGGTTCTGCTGACTCGTAGCAATCAAGTTTCTCGCCGACCGACGAAGAGAGTTGATCTTCAAAGAAATCACGGGCCCGCAATATCCTGTCAGCTTACCGTTTCTTGTCGTTCGCCAGACCCCAGGTTCAAACCAGCCGATCGCATCTCCGTATCGCTCTCAACAGCCACAAACCTCTCAAGACCTTCCACTGGGTTCAACACTGAACACTACTTGAGCGGCAAAATGACCGTAACCGCGTCACCAGCGTCCTTCACCATGTTCAGCAGGTAAGCCAACGCTCTTCGATCACGGTGGTCTCGATGTTTACCTGCACAATCAGAAATCCTAGTTTCGGTGGCAAACGTGGGGCAGTCGGGTGCGGAGATAGCAACTGCAAGCCTTGTTGAAGACATCCACGAGTGTGCGACGCTCCCATTCTGCACTCTTGTCGTTCGTGATCTTCCCTTTACCATATTTTATCGATGATTAGGCAATAGTCAGTATTACTGAATGGGCATTTCGAGTAGAGCTGTAAGTTCTTACTCACGTTCATCCTGAGTTGCAATACCTAATCAAGCTAGCCACGATCGAGGTCGACGAGCCCCCCCTGTTCTTCGCATGTTCACGACTAAGGCGTACAGTCATTGCTGCAAATCCTCGCGCCTTACCTGATCAAGGACAACGGTGTAGGGTCGTCTCCATCCAGGTGCTCGCGCAGGAGGAAGCGCTACGGTACCAGAATACGTTCCGGTGAATTATCGCACACCAGTATCTCCAGTTCTTCCTTCCGCACCTCGTCACCCTCACGTTACCAACTCACCCGTTATCGAGGCGAAGCTCTACGTCCCTTGGTCGACAGCGAGATGAGCGCACACGCGAAACCATCGAAGCTTCAACGAGCCCACAACTCCTAATCCCACTCCAAGGTCACGGCCATGCCGCGTTCCACACTATAGCAGTACCGTACTTTTCACCGTCGTGCCCTCAAACATTCACAGTGAGCGTATCAAGGTAGTACTCTGTTTTGGTGCGCCGTTACTTCCTCGATCGACTTCATCCTCCGAGTCACGTCGGCTAGGCCCGGCATCCTACGTGCCCCAAACATCTGCGGATAGGCAAGAATATCTCGCCTGAGCAGACATGACTTGCTCCACATGCTGGGAGAACGGACGTGGATACAGTGGGTAGCCAACGTCGAACGACGGTACAATTTCTTGGGCTGTACTTTTCGATGGTTGATGCGCTTTAGACGGACGATGATGCCTACGTGGTATCATGATGTGTACTCATCATACGCTTACGACAGTGCTTGTTCGGGCCCGATGATCAAGCAAGATTCGAATGGGAATGAGGGGAATAAGGGAGCAACGGGGCTTGGTCACTGAGCATGCCGTGTGCTATGCCGAGTCACATTCTGAAGATGGACCTCGGGCTTGGGCTCCCGAGCTCTGTTCAGAAGTATCCAAGCAAAGATTAGTCCTTTACTTAAGTCAAGACGGAGCTCAACATCATGCGCTATGAGCATCCGGCAAGCGAACATCGCCGGAGGGAACACTCAAGACCCAACCATCCTCCACCGGCGAGAGGCAGTCTTGTGAGATGCTGATAGCCACACGGACACGCCGTCGAATGAAGATAGGCATGGCGTGTCTTGCCATCATACCACTTTCTCGGCTGCCTCCCTCGTATGGTCGTAGGTCGTCCCATAGCGTTTCACCCAGTCATGCTTCATTGCTTCCGGAATCCAGAGTCGAGTGCGCACCGAGATATTCGACCAGAATCCACTAACTCTCAACGTTGATCATGTCTGCCAGTGGGTCATTGACGTCCGAGCCCGAGTGATACAATTGAACCAGCCAGAAGTTTCCTGCAATGGTAATCATTGGGCGTGACCAGCCTGGAACTTGTCTCCAGCAGTACGCAGCAGAACACTTCAATGGGACCATTATCAAGGATCTGATTCGGACAAGACTCCCAGTTAGTATGAGATTGTATTCTGTGCCACGACCGGTCATTACAGTATCTTCTATCCACTGTCCATGTATGATCCAGTCAACGCCAGGTATAAGTGCCTACGAATGATGAGAATGCCAGTGACAGTCATCTAACGTGCTCCACCGTGATGGCGTCTGCGACCACAACAAAGCCACGAAGGTATCGATATCGATATCGAGCAGTTGAGATTGATATTGTAAGAAGACGGTTCTCTATCATCAGATCCCCGCTACAAAATGAGCGTAAGCCCGAGCGTCCCAGGGTACGAAGACGGGTATCATCACCTCACTATGGTGCGGGGCACCACTGGTGGCCACGGGTCTCGCCTCGTCCGGGACATTAGTAAGACCGCCTTCTGAGGACTTGATGGCCTCGGGCAGCTCGCTGGGGGACACAGTGGCCGCAGGTTTCGTCTCGTCCGAGGCTTCGGTAGGACCACCTTCTGAGATCATGCCGGCCTTGGGTTGTCCGCTGGACGACCCGGAGGCCACGGGTCTAGTCTCATCCAAGGCTGTGGTGATATTGCGCTCTGAGGTCGTGGCAGCCTTGGATGATTCGCTGGACGATACGGGTTTGGGTGCGTCTTTGGGCGTGTCTTTTTTCCTCTGTAGATCATAGCATCAGTGAATACACGGGGTCCGTGAGCAAATCGAAGCGTGAACGTACCGGTGGTCTGATGACACTCTTTGTAACTACCCGCTGAAGTGATCGGTCAGATATCCATGCTTTCCCGGGTATACAAAGCGTCTACTCACTTTGACCCGTTGGGTGAAGTACATCGTCGAAGGTCGTTCAAACGTTTTAGTCCGCGACATACTCGACCGGGAGGGGCCTCCTGAGCGGGCACCATTAGGCGCCGGTCCACGACTACCCCTTTCAAGTTTCGACATCGCTTCGAACCACCCCCAACGGGCCCGACGTCGCTTTCCATTGGGTGACTCGGCATTTGGCTGTGAGTCAGGCACCTCACATTTGGCAGGTGTCACCAATGCATCGGGCAGCATGTCCTGGTTGTCCCGAAAGAGTTCGTGGGGTAGTTCATCGAGTTCGACGGGGTTCTCATGCGGAGAAGGTGGCTAACATATGCTTAATACGAGGGAGGGCAGAAGCGACGTTCTCATTACTCACCTCGTCATAGTCGAAAACGGGAGCGGATGTCCCTGACGGCACCGCGGTCTGTTACCAGTGTTAGTACTGTGTTTTATGGGAGGGACCGTACTCTGTTGTACCTCGAGCTCGTCATCAACGTTGCCTGTCTGCTCCGCGAACTTGGAACGTGATGCATCATTGGGCTGGATGCTTCAGTGAGCCATTTCAGCAACCGAACGACGCAGATACTTACCTCGGGAGTTTTTTTTGCTGCGTCGTGGTGCGGCGGCTCCTCATTCCGAGCATGATCTTGAACGCCTCTTGAACTTGCGTCCTGCGTTGAACAAAGAATAAGAATATGTCATCCAAGGTCAACAACTGAAACTCATGACGACGTTTGCTCACCTCGTCATAGCCAAAGTCGGGTGCAGGTATACCCGACGACACCGCGGTCTGTTACCACCGTCAATGCTATGTCTTGTGGGAGGGCCGTACTCCGTCGTACCTTGAGTAGGGCATCATTGCCATCTATGTTACCTGTCTGCTCCGCAGGCTCGGCACGTAATGCGTTATTGGGCTGGAGGTATCAGTGAGGCATTTCAACTACCGAATGATGCAGATACTCACCTCGGGAGTGTTTTGTGTTGCGTCATGCTGCGGCGACTGCTGGTGAGAAAGCTGCGAACACATGGATCCGAGCATCACTCACTTCCTAGATGATAGGTGACAAGCCGGACCGCTGGTGAGACAGCTGCGAACGCACGGATTCGAGCATCACACACCGACTAGATGAGAAGCGACAAGTAGGATACTGGTGATATAGCTTCGAACGCATGGATCCGAGCACCACTCACTTCCTAGATGATAGGTGACAAGCCGGACGCTGGTGAGACAGCTGCGAATGCACGGATTCGAGCATCACACACCGACTAGATGAGAAGCGACAAGCAAGATACTGGTGATATAGCTACGAACGCATGAATCCGAGCACCACTCACTTCCTAGATGATGCGTGACAAGCCGGACACTGGTGAGACAGCTACGAACACACGAATCCGAGTATCACTCACCCACTAGATGGGATGCAACAAGTAAGACACAGGTCAGACAGCTGCAAACGCAGATGAACAGATGGACCCGAGCGCCACTCACATCCTAGATGATAGGTGACAAGCCGGGCGCTGGTAAGACAGCTGCGAACGCATGGATTCGAGCATCACGCACCCACTAGATCAGAGATGACAAGCAGGGCACTGGTGAGACAACTACGAATGCACGGATCTGAGCATCACTCACCGGCTAGACAGGGCGACAAGCAGGACACTGGTGAGACAGCTACGAATGCACTGATTCAAGTATCACTCACTCGCTGAACAGGGCGACAAGCAGGGCACTGGTGAGACGGCTGCGAACACACGGATCTGAGCATCACTCACCGACTAGACAGGGTGACAAGCAGGGTACTGGTGAGACAGCTGCGAACACACGGATCTGAGCATTACGCACCGACTAGATCAAAGGCGACAAGCAGGACATTGGTGAGACAGCTACGAATGCACTGATTCGAGCATCACTCACTCGCTAGACAGGGAGACAAGCAGGGTGCTGGTGAGACAACTGTGAACACACGGATCTGAGCATCACTCACCGACTAGACAGGGCGACAAGCAGGACGCTGGTGAGACAGCTGCGAATACACGGATCTGAGCATCACGCACCGACTAGATCAGAGGCGACAAGCAGGACACTGGTGAGACAGCCGCGAATGCACTGATTCAAGCATCACTCACTCGCTAGAGAGGGCAACAAACAGGATACTGGTGAGATAGCTACGAGCACACGGATTCGAGCATTACTCACTCGCTAGACCGGGCGACAAGCAGGGCGCAAGTGAGACAGCTGCAAACGCATGGATCCGAGCATCATGATCACTTACTACTTCCTAGATGATAAACGAGAAGCAGGGCACTTGGTGAGACACTGGCAGGTGCGAACACATGGATGCGAGTATCACTCACCCACTAGATGGGAAGCAACAAGACGCTGGTGAGACAGTTGAGAATGGATGGATTCGAGTATCACTCACTGGCTAGATGGGAGGTGACAAGACACTGGTGAGGCAGCTGCAAACGCACGGATCCGAGCATCACTCACCACCTAGATGGGAGGCAACAAGCAGGATGCTGGTGAGGCGGATGCAAATGCACGGATTCGAGAATCACTCACTCGCTAGGCGGGAGGAAACAAGCAGGACACTGGTGAGACAGTTGTGAACGCATGGATATGGGCATCACTCACTTCCTAGATGGGAGGCGATAAGCAGGACACTGGTGAGACAGCTGCAAATACACGAATCCAAGTACCACTCACCCACTAGATAGGAGGCAACAAGTAAGACACAGGTAAGACAGCTGCAGACACACAGATTCAAGCATCACTCACCAACTAGATGAGAAGCGACAAGCAGGATCATGATACTGGTGAGACAGCTGCGAACGTATGGATCCGAGCATCACTTACTTCCTAGATGATAGGTGACAAGCATGACACCGATGCCAGTGAGACAGCTCTGCACGCACGGATCTGAGCATCACTCACCCACTAGATGGGAGGTGCCAGTGACAACCAGGACATTGGTGAGGCAGCTGCGAGCACACTGGTCTGAGCATCACTCACTTCCTAGATGAAAGGTAGCAAGCAGGACACTGGTGAGACAGTTGCGAGCACACCGATCTGAGCATCACTCACTCGCTATATGGGAGGTGACAAGCAGGACACCAGTGGGACAGCTGCAAATACACGGATCCAAGCATCACTCACTTTCTAGATGGGAGGGGACAAGCAGAGCACTAGTGAGACAGCTTCGAGCGCACAGATTCGAGTATCACTCACCATCTAGATGGGAGGTGACAAGCAGGACATTGGTGAGACAGTTGCGAGCGCACTGTTCTGAGCATCACTCACTTCCTAGATGAGAGTCAACAAGAAGGACAGCTGCGAACGTGGGGATTCGAGCATTACTCACCCGCTAGATGGGAGGCAACAAACAGGACATTGGTGAGACAGTTGCGAGCACAAAGATCTGAGCATCACTCACTCGCTATATGGGAGGCGACAAGGACACCAGCCTGAGTGAGACAGCTGCGAACACACGGATCCGAGCATCACTCACTTTCTAGATGGGAGGCGACAAGCAGAGCATTAGTGAGACAGCTGCGAGCACACAGATTCAAGCATCACTCACCATCTAGATGGGAAGTGACAAGCAGGACACTGGTGAGACAGTTGCGAAAGCACCGACTCGAACATCACTCACCACCTAGATGGGAGGCGACATACACGATGGGAACGATCTTCGTCAATGGTTGAAATTGACGGGCTGGAATAATTGCCTACCGCCTTGGAACCTGGGTTGTGGCCGTTGAAATCGTGAATCCAATGTCGTCGCCGACCAAGAGAGGAGGGTTTTCTCGGCGAGAAATGTGCAGGCACATTTTACTAGATCAGGAGAAGCTTATTTGTCCATATTATGCCGTGAACCGCGCCTTAACCGCACCCTTACCACACATTGACCACACGTCAAAACAGCACGTGTTCTTTTTGACCGTAACGTCGTGGTTCCAGCAAGATCGGGTCCTCAATCAAAGCTCTGCAGAATGAATTCATAGCAGGCAGTGTAAATCCAAACTGGAAGTTCTTTGATGGCGGCCTGTCCATCACACGGATCGCGACGAAACTTTGTGGTGTCCGATCAAAGAAAGGCCCTACTGGCAGCGGCCCGGATCAGCGGAGTCAATACCGTGACGCACGGCGAGGCCTCGCTAACTTTGAGTGTCGAGTTGTACAGTATTGGCAACGTTTCTCATCCGCAGAATCGCAAAGAAAATAAACAAATAACTTGGTAAATTCGCTTGGTCAGATAGTCACGGTATAGTAGGAATTCTCATAGTGCATGACTTCATCACTAGCGCCGTCATGTCGGAGTGGTCCAACGAGTCTTTGTCTGGTCGCAATGTTCCAGATGTTTGCTTCGTTCCTAAAAGTCCCGGTAGCGAACTGTGTGCAGTCGGGCGCGACGCTCCCCTCTCCACCTCGACCATTTCTTCTCGGATCTCAGCGTCCCACACCTTTGCCGCTCCTCTATAATAAACTCCACTCACAACCCATTTCCCATCCCTGCAGTGAGTGTCATGTTGGAGTGGTCCAACGCGTCTTTCTCCGTTCGTAATGTCCCAGATGTTTGCTTCTTTCCAAGTCCCAGTGGCGAATCGTGCGCAGTCCAGCGCAACATCGATCGCATACACAGACACCGCTGTACTCTCCACTTCGACCGTCTTTTCTCGGATCTCGGCGTCCCACACCTTCGCAGGCTCCGCCTCCCTTATTGACTCTACACACGATCCATCTCCCATCCCTCGAGACTGAAATTGCGCCCACGCTCAGTTTCTGTTCTCCTCCCTCTTTTCCGTCTGTCACTCGTCGTTGTTGCAGCGCGTCTTGCGTCCCTTCGTAACAATGCTTTCCATCAGGATGGAAAGTAACAGCCCATACCGTACCACCGCCCTTGTCAACAACCACTTTCGCATCATGGTCTAACTGAACTGTTAACACCATCAACAGCCTTCGAGGACAACAACGCACGTGGTTCGGTCGTCGACATTTTTAGCAATCGTGTGTGGGTGTCGCTGTCAACTTGAGAGCGCAAGATGTCAAGGAAAGGGTGAGTCGTGGGTGTGCAGCTCACAAACGGGTGTCTATTTAAAAGCGCCTTGTCTCCTAGGCGCTCATAGCTTCTCGGTCCCACTTATGTCCGCTCTGGCGCCGACCGCGAAGCGGATACATACCTCGGAGTGGTTTGTGTTGCGTCGTGGTGCAGCGACTCGGACTGCTCCCCGTTTTGAGCATCAGGCTGATCTTGAACTCTTGAGCTCGCGTCCTGCGTCTGAACAGAAGAATAAAATATGTCATCCAGGATCAATAACTAAGACCGACGACCACGTACATCCTGAGGTCAGAAAGGAAAATTGGTGAGTCAGTTGTGCTGTCGAGCTGAGGATTCTAACACTTACATGTAACTAGTTGATAGGTATGACGCCACGAGAATACAGTGGAGATTCCAAATGATGGTTCTCTTCGAGTTGTCAGATCCAGTTATGAGACGATCGCCAGCAGGGGACAAGGCAAGAGAGCGTATTTTCTCAGTGTCCTCGACAGTACCTAGCCAAGAATGCGTCGAAGTGTCCCAAAACGAGATGAAACGACCAGCGCAGGCGGCAACGAAACGGTTGTTTGAAGAAAGAGCAATGCCAGTGGACGTGCAACGCGGGTCGTGAAGAGCTGTTGACTGTCGGCTAACCAGGCGATGGAAGTCGACGGAAACGTGGGGATTGGGCATTTGATGGAAATTAGCTGGTCGCCGTTGTTGACGTTGAAAACGCGGATCGAGTGATTCGAGATGTTGTTTGAGCCTGAGCCTGAGCGAGACGTTGACCGTCAGGGGAAAATTGGATGCCCCCCACAGTACCGTCATGTCGGAGTGGCCCAACGAGTCTTTGTCCGGTTGCAATGTTCCAAACGCTCGCTTAACGTTCCTAAAAGTCCCAGTCGCGAGTCGTGTGCAGTCGGGCGACACGTCGACCACGTACACAGACGCTCCGCTGAGTCCAATCTCCACCTCGACCATCTTTTCTCTGATCTCGGCATCCCAGACCATTGCTCCTCCTGCATCAGTGACTCTACATACGACCCATTTCCCATCCCTGGAGACAGAAATCGTGTTCGCGTCCGGCGTTGTCCGCTCTCCGACCTCTCCTCCATCTTCCACTCGTCGTCGTCGCAGCCCATCTACCGACCCCTCGTAATAGTTCTTTCCATCAGGGTGGAAGGCGACAGCCCATACTCGTCCAGGCCCGTCTTCAACAATGACTTTTGTGTTATGGGTCTAACTGAGCTGTGAACACTGTCAAGGGCTTTCGCGGACAGCCACGCACCTAGCTCTGTTGTCGACATTTTCACCAGTGGTCCATGCGCTCGTTGTCGAGATGGAGGTGTCAAGGAGAGGGTAATTTCCAGTATGCAGCAGGTTTTCTTATGAATGTGTCCATTATTCGGGTAACAGTCCTTCGTGTCCTCGGCCCGCATGGTTCAACTTCCCACTACTGTCCCACTTAGGTCCGCACTGGCGCTGGTCCCCTGTTTGACAAGCTGAGTTGAAAGTGGTCTTGCGGGGGAACTTTCCACTGTGCATATATTATTTCTATTCACCTTGGGGTGTGCCGGTTGGTATGATGACCGATGTAGGTATGGCTTATCGAGCATCAAATGGCGAAGCGAGCTCCGTCGCTGTGCACACGATGCATGGCAGGAAAACATTTTCCGCGTCCTCTCCACATCAACAGAACAACTGCTACGTCGGTTTGTGCTGACTGGTACTAGTAGTAATCAATCCCCTCGTCGACAACGGACAAAGAAGAGAGTTAATCCTCAAAGAAATCATGGGCCTGTGATATCCTGTCAGTTTACCTTGTTTCATGTAGCTCACCAGACCCCAGGTTCAAACCGACCAATCGCATCTCTGTATCACTGTCACCAGCCACAAATCTCTTAAGACGTCCCAGTGGGTTCGACACTGAAGCTGAATGGGTACTGGCGCGGCAAAATGACAGTAACCAGTGTCGTTCATCGTGTTCAGCAGGTAGGCTAATACTCTTCGATCACGGTGGTCTCGATGTTTACTTGTACAATCAGGAAATCCTAGTTTCGGTGGCAAACGCGGGGCAGTCGCGCGCGGAGACGGCAATTGCAAGTAAATAGTCAAGTTCTCAACCGGTGACGATCGAGACCGCTTGGATAAAGATTGTTGGAACGCGACGATGTCCAGACCAAATACGAGCAAGCTACGCTCGGCCTCTACACGGCATGATGCATAATCTATATGATTATGCGAGCTATTCAGTAGCTTAGTATATAGGTCGACTTGTACCT
>JBBPOC010001108.1:0-11602 GCA_038091235.1 Tylopilus rubrobrunneus | reverse complement strand
CGCTACATAGCCCATGTCCTCACGAGTCTCCCCACTTCAAAGTTGGATGGTCGTAATTTCCGGATCGAGGGCCAGCGTACCGTGAGTGCTACCATGTTCTCCGCTCTTGAAATGCGACCAGACTGTTCTACAGTGCCTGAACGACGTAATCAGCGAATATGAGCGTCGCTCGGGAAAGATCATCAAAGTGACTTACCTGTCAATGGAAGACCTCGAGAAGGCCGTGTCGAAGAACGCGAATGACATCCTTAGCCGCATTCGTCTGCTGTGGGCCACTGGAAAGGGCGTGGTTGGAGCTGAAGCTCAGCTCGACAACCACGAGTTCCTAGACTGGAACCCAACCAAAGTGATGGATGTACTCCTCTCTTGACTTTAAGGATGCGCCGATGTATGATATGTATTATGATCGTCCCGAGTTTGAAGTATGATGCGCAATATCGTCTTCTTGATTTGAGAGCTTGGGAACGATAAGTCACGACATCAAGTTCCCGGAATCCCTTCGCCGCACCCACCAGGGCCCACTGGCAACTATCATAGGGCCAGGCCTATAACAATGCAGCGAATATACATAACCGTTTATGTAAATCCTGAATTGAGATACAGACTGTTGCAGCACGAGGATAAAGCGTGGAGTGACCTTAGATCAGACGAGCACTGGCAGAGCCCTTGTGAGGGCCGGGGACGACGACTGCTTATTGAATCCCCTACGATACGGGCCAGACTTATATACTACGCAAATAATTGACTCGGATGATGGAGCTGAGTCTTGTTGGCTTCGTCACGTGAGGCCGAGCTTGGTTTGCTTGTGTTTGGCCTAATGAACGGTCGCCGTACTCCAACACAGACTCTACTTATGCTGAGTTTGAAGATGAGCCCAACTTCCACGTCTTCAGACTTGGGGGCCGATCCCTTCATTGACCGACGACCAGCCACAGGTTGGCCTTAGGCTTCATAGGTACCAAGGTGTCGCAACCACGGACGCCCTTCCCGGATAATTCATCCACTCTGACCTGCCAGTGGGCACGCAATCAGTCCATATCATACGGCGTATGGAAAACGGTACTGCAGGATGTTTCGACGAGTTCAAGTTCAAATCCAACGTATTTGCATGTCAATCTACGTGCTGCGGTACTTTGTCCTCATTAACATTTTCGACGCTCATACAAGCAAACCTTGCCTACTTTACTAGAGGGGATCATGATGGATGGAACACTTGTTGGCGCAGTCAGCCGTCGCCACCCGTCGTTGATCAGACATTGATCAAGAGTAAGTAAGCACATCGTCGACACGCCTAACCCGTGACCCATGCGTCGGCCGACAGCTTCGACGCCTTCGAGCTCTCAGCACCCTTTCTGGCCTTCCCGCCAGACAACAGCTGAAAAGGTGTAGAGTCACGTCAGCGCCTAAACTAAATTGGCATACAGTATCATGCTACAAAACTCTCGGACGCTGGGGTGGAGCATATCACGATTGGGTTCGAAGGGATCACAGGGAATGTCCGGGCCCCGTGTATGAACGTCATCTAGGCGATTCTCAGGGAACTTCCGATGCCAGCTCCGATTTTTGGGTGAACCAACCTGTTTGTTGATCATAGCGCGATCACGCAGTTGTGTTTATTGTGAGTACTTGGAAGTACCTGTTCGAAGCCACAGACTGCTTGATCATCGATCCATCAATTATTCACTGATCCCCAAATCCATTCACGAAATATCACTTGAGAAACCTGTCGTAGGCTGCCAGTGGCCGGGTATGACGACAGCGCATTGCCGACTCTACAATCTACATATGTAGTTGAGTCAGATCCGCCGAACTTAGTACGCCAGTGTTTATGGATGCACTGAAGTCGCCGGGCGGAACAGCCTCATTCAATTTTAAACTGGGGATCCCGGCAAGTCTGCAATGACCCTGCTTAGCGGGGCCACCCGAAGGTCTATAGATTGTCGGAGCTAACTCACAGTGGCGGTGCTATCGGCAAGGCCACGAGGCACTTTCAACTTGAAAGGGCGCTTCAACGAGTCACCCACTCGGTCACGGTGACGCCCCGAAATGAGCCGACAAGCTCATCTTGCCTGGGCGTGTGGAAGATCTTCCGTGTCAATCGGTGGTAGCCACCGTATCCTGATCCTTCCGTGTTGCCGATGACAAACCCACAGGCGCCAAATGCCAAACCTGGCTTTCTCAAGCCTCTGACTGAGGTCGTGTTCTGTACAGCATCTCTGTTCACGCCAGAATACGACAGCTCCAACGCGTGACTGCCTCGTGGTCACAGCAGATTATCGTATTAACCGCCAGCCCAGTCCTTGCCAATGGCACGTCATCATACGGAGCAAATGAGTCACCGACTCCCCTGGCCCATATTTAAGCTCACTAATCCTCAAGCTCATGGCCACACTTAATGTTTCCCATCAGGTTCTCAGCGCGCTCTCCCCCGCCGGAGACCAAGAGTTCTCCAGAAGACACGAAACTCTCCTATGATGAAATCATAATCGGTATTTGGCGTGTCCTGGTCGTCAAAGATGCAGGCTTCTCCATCTTCAACTTCCGTTGGGAAAATATCTCTTCAAACTTTCCGCTGCTCCGGCGGGCTCTCTACGATATCTACTCTATTAGCCCTCGCTTGTTTATGCTTAGGATTTTGGCCGAGTTCTGGTTCGCGATCGAGGCTCCGCTCTCACTTTATTTCTCTAACCGATTGTTCTTCTTCGTAAGTGTCCCGAGCGCTTTGAGGCGTCTACTAACTGTTATCAGATCGAGAAGAAGATATCAGGCGGTTTCGCTGATGATGAGGCACCCTTGGATTTGTACACGTCCGTGCTATTCAGAGTTATCTGTTCTGCAGTTAGCACCTATATGAGATGGTCATCGTGAGTTCACCGGGCATTTTTGAATATGGAACCACCTACAAACTTCATTGACAGCCAACGGCATAAACTCGCGTATTCGTCACGCATCAGGTATACGTATCAAGCTCGTATTTTTGCTGGTAGGTGATAATCACTCTCATACATTCGAAATCTGATATGCATCGGATCAATTATAGCCCACCTGTCTTTCGATCTACCAACCTCCCAGGGTTTGTGTCTACCTGCTTCGGTTGCATCGCGTGGCTCATGTTCGTCCAGATACTACCGTGCCCAGCTATGACATTGAAGACGTGTCCCGATGCTTGGAGCGAGGGATCACGATAATGAAGGACACGATTTCTTTCCTTTTGCACATACGTTTCTTCGCTCATATCCTGGGGACTGGCCTCCGTGACGGAGGTCCTGTGTTCCTTGTGCTCTGTATTTTGCCACCTTTCATGAGACACTTCATGTCAGCCGATCTCTGGACAAAAGGTGTGACACATCATACGATTTGTTGTCTTTGATTGATTGACCAGTTTGCATTAGCTTATTTGGTCGACGCGACGAACAAGTTTTTCATCCGCAAGTCTGCCTTGGAAAGATTTTCTTGGGCCGGCTACAAAGAGGAAGTCACGGCAGGAGGCATAAATAAATTTTTGTCAAATGGTAAAGTCTCCGGGCTTGCAGTTTGTTCGTCATTAACTTGACCACTCGACCGTATATGCCAGAATATCGCAAGGCAAAAGATGGACTAGGGGACACCCCTGACATTGCTCCTGAATTTTTGTACTCGCAGCAACGTGAAGCATTATCAGACATCCTGATGACGCTTTGCTCAGATGGGCCGATGGTGGGTTTGCGTAGCGCCATCGTCCGCACAGTGCTGACAATCAGTTAGCTTTTCTTCGCTTTCCTGGCGCTCATGAGTCCTTCCAGGTTGTCCATGACCCAACTTGCTGTGCTTGACCAGGCCTCGATCTCCTTGTCGTATACGCTTTCGTCTATAGTATGGGACATTGATCTTTGGCCAGGCTATTTTTCACGGATGCGGAACGTTTACAAAGTGCTTGATACGGAGAATAAGATGAAAGATGGCGAAACTTCTTTCCCGCGACCGGGGTATGAGGATAGTTTGGGAATGGGAATCGAAGTGCGGTACGTGCATCATGTCCACAACACCTACACGTGAGCTTACTTTCGTGTCGTGATTCAGAGACGTGTCGTTCTCCTACCCCAACAGCAAGTCCGAACGCGCATCGCTCTCCAATGCCTCGTTCACCATTAAGCCTGGACAACTCGTTGTGATCGTTGGTACCAACGGAAGTGGAAAATCGACAATCATCAAGTTATTGAATCGATTGTATGAAGTCACTTCGGGCAGCGTACTGATAGATGGAGTCCCGATTCAAGAGTATAGCATATCCTCGTTGCGGAAAGGTATCGCGATGCTCACCCAAGAGCACCAACTGTATCCGTTGTCCGTCGAAGAAAACATCAAACTTGGTGCGGCGGATGCAGAAGCAATGGACGATCGGCAGAAAGTCGAGGAAGCTGTGACCGCTGCCGGGGCTGAGAGCGTTATAGAGGGCTTTTCGAATGGATACGACACGGTGCTGGACCCTGTCTCAGTTGGCTATATCAGCTATGCAGGCCAGGAAAACAAGGAGCTGGAAACGATGCAAGAAGAGCTGGAGAGATCAGCGAATGTTTCAGGTGAGCCGCTGCTCTCTCGATTTGCAGCCGTCGGTATACTCAACCCGAATCCGATAGGAGGCGAGAGACAAAAGCTGGTTGCGTACGTCCATCACAAATGTTTCACGTCGTGCGGTATCTCATCTTCATTCTTCTTGCAGTGCCCGCATGTTCATGCGTCTCTTCACATCTCGCATAAAGCTTGTCGCCGTAGACGAGCCCAGCTCAGCCCTCGACCCGGAAGCCGAATACCGCCTTTTCGCGAACCTTCGGCAAGAACGAAAAGGTCGCACGATGATATTCGTGACGCATCGATTTGGACACTTGACGAAGCATGCCGACTTGATCATGTACGTTTTCTCCCGTGTTTATGTCGTGTCGAGTGCTGATGCTCGGTGTCCATGTGTAGTTGCATCAAAGAAGGCGCTATTGTCGAGACAGGTACCCACGCGGACTTGATGTCCGAGGGTGGGGAATATGCACATTTGTACAACATACAAGCAGAGGCGTTCGACACGACTGGATGAGGAATAGAAGGCCAGGGGATACATATTGTGGATTTTGGAACATACTTTACGGACAAGGACACTCGCATATTACAATAGCTAGGGATGATTAATGGGTTAGTAGACTGTTGAATGCCATATCCTCCATTCAGAAATGTACTAGATGTAAGGCCGAGTTAACTTCGGCAGTAACCTTGTTTACACATACCCATGAAAAATGTAATAACAAATGCGAAAGGGTAGTCTACCAAAATAGCATCAACTTACCACGGCGAAGGATTTGACGGTCACACAGCCACAATTCTTACGGCCCAGTGACCTTGTAAATGACCTTGTAAACAAGGTAATAATAAGTTATTGATTCAACTGTTGCGGGATGCACATCGTGTCAGGTTAGGTTAGTATCCGAGTCAAATTCGAAGATTGGTGGAAGACTTCGACACTAAGTTGGTGATGGGCCGCAAGATCAGGAGCATCTGGTCGAGCGTGCCCTGGACCCGGCCCCGGCCCGGAGTACAAATTATGTATGGGCGTCACCTGCTTCGCTGACAAGTGCGCTCACCTGTCATGTCAAGACAGAGGACAGGACTCTCATGTTCAAGTTGTAGGAATCACAGGAATATGCTAAGCCTCACGTACACGTACCAACTCAAAGGTGGAGGTCCCTCAGGCTTTTCAAGTCCTCTGCCAACCTATGCAAATTTATTAGAATTCCACTGGCGAACGGCGTCAAACATGTTGGGACTCACTTCTGGAACAAGTCCTTCAGGAAGTTCTCTACTTGGGTCGGGTTCAATTCTGCGTGGATCTCAAACGGCTTTTTGAGAGCCACGCCCTTGACGTTCGCCATGAAACCCGCGCCACCGACACTCTTGCCCAGCGACCCAGAGAGATGGACAGAAGTAATGTTGAGCGCCTCATCTCCGGCATTGACAAACGCCTTGCCGACATTCAGAACGTCCACGCTGGCCTTCTCGACGTAAGATAACACAGCCTGGGCGGCATTCAGCCCTTTGGTCGCACTCCTCGCCAACGCCAGGGTGGTCGTGGCAGTCTGGAAGGCAGTGTACTCTACACTTTGCACAAGGTCCGCAATAGCCTTGTTCGCGGCTTCGAACAAGGCGTCGTTGGCGCGCTTGTACGCGACGAGGGCAGCCACTGCGCCGTCAAACACAATCTTCTCACTGCCTTTCTGAACGTCCTCCAGTCCCATATTTGCTCTGTTGATAATGGCCTGTGTGAGCTGGTCAACGCCGTTCAGCGCGTTCTGGGAGTCGGAGATGAGCTTGGGACCAGCCAGCTGCGCCAGGCCGAGACTCTTCTGTGCCGCCTCCAGTGCAGTCTTTTGCGCTATATAGTCGGTCGACCTCAACACGCCTTCCGCAGCAGTCAGCACAAGTTGTGCAGTCTTCATCCCCGTTTCTAACCCCCCCTTCTCTATCTCGAGTTCTCCGATCTTGATTTTCTTGAACCATGACGCGTGACGAAGACTGTCGATCTCGCGATTGACGCTGTTGATTTGCCCTTGGATATCCTGAACTTTGCGCTCTGCGACCGCAACGTTGCCCTCTGCAGAGCCAAAAGCGCGGTTCATGTTAGCCTGTGCGATCGAAACCTGCCGCTTTGCATTGTCAATGTCAGACTTTGCCTTGCGTTTCGCGTTCTCAAGGTCATTCTGGGCAGCCAACATCTTCACCGCGCGATCGTGCTGCGCGTTTATCAGTTTGGTACTTGCATTCTCGAATGCGGTGTTGTATGCCCTTTTGGCCTTGGCGATGGCGTCCTGAAGTCTCTGTATTTGGGCGTTGTAGTCATTGATGAGCTTCTGATTTGTTTCGGCGACGCTCTTCCTGTGGACTTCCCACCTTTCTTGAGCTGCGTTGAGCTGCAATTGTGCCTGGTGAATTCCCTTGTCAAGCTGGGTTTTCTCCTGAGCGACCTGCCCTTTCGCAGCCTCAATCCCCTGTTCTGCAGCTTGCTGGGCTCTCGTGAAGAGGCTGGACAATTCGTCGTGGATATAATCGAGGAGGTGCTGTTCGAGGTCTGCGCTGAAACTAAAGTCGGTCTTACCGAGCTCTTTGAAGCTAAGCTGACCAATCAGCGTGGCATCCACTTCGAACCTCAAGAGCTCGGTAAGTTTAAACTCGCTAACGGTCGCATGGTCAGCCAGAGACTACAAGAAAAGGGCAAGTCAAAGGGCACGCACAGCTTGAAGGAAAGTTCGGGCGATGGCTGGGTGTCGAGCAAAAGGTGCAACGCGCATGTCTCCGCATACAGCGTCACCGCCCCATCGACCAACAAGTGTTGGATGTCCTTGCCAACTTGAACCTGGAGAACGGCTTGCTTTGCGCCGTCCAAGCCACTGACTTTGAGAGGGCCAACATCGAAATCATCCACTCTTCCGCTGATCGACAAAAGAGTATCGCTCGCATCTGCTCTCCCAATAAGGTGGATATCTTTGATGCAATTAGAAATACGCACGGCAGGACACCTCGATGTGTTTTCCAAACAAGACCATGTTACTCATGAACGAAAATCCGGAAGGATAGTACACTCCTTGGACAGTCAACGCCGCAGGGCAGATGTACAACTTGACCACGCTGAATTCGAGGAAGTCGCTTGGAGGTGGAGGGAGCTTAAGGTGGAGAAGCTTTTCCGCGAAGGAGACAACATCTGTGAAGTTTAGATTGTCGATCTCGGTGTATAGCATTTCCTCTGGTAACCCATGAGCAGATGATCAGCAGGTAGATTATCATCATGTACTCACTCATTGGGTCTTCGTTGATACTTACGGCGACCTTCGCGATAGTGCTCCCGACGGCGAGACTGCCTTTGAACAAGGCACCTCTGTCAGGAATCGAAAATCCATAAGATCGAGGACCACAAGAAGACGTGATAAAACCACATACTCTAACCCAGTGATGTAGTCGAGGTTCGCCTGTAGGAGAAGATCCGGCCCGACGACAACCTCGTCACTAATTCCAAAGGGATCGACCCAATTGCCTTTCAATTCGGCCGCAATTGTCGCATCTGTATCTGTCGCCGCCAGAATCATCTGGAACAACAGCGGTTGTGGAGAGTGCGCGACAGGAATATATAGCCCTGCTGAAACTTGAAGAGATGGTATCAATACAGCCTTATCGACAGAACTGGGTGTCATGTCCAGCGAGAGTGTGATGGGAGCACTGGTGATGCCGTGGCCAAAATTGAGGTTTCGGGAAACAGGGAGCAGGATATTGAGGCTGAAACCCGTAGTGCGAGACCAAGCCGCATCGAGGACTAGCCCAGTCGCTTTAGACTTGGAAAGGGAATTGAAGACTGGAATCTCGTCAAAGGTCGCGAAAACTTGGACACCTATAAATGCCCATATAAGCCAGCGTATTCATAATGAAATACGATGCTCCCACCTTGTTTGGGTTGGTACGCGATTGGAAAAACCGTGCCAACATCTGGATCATCCCGGGACGCGGCGATAAAGGCAACGTTTTTTAGAGCGAGATCGAATTTCGTCCCTTTCAGCCTGGGTTCGATCTTGGAAAGGGCTAGCATATGGTCGTCGGATGACAACTGTGCATATACAGTCCATTCAGTGCGCTTTGGAACAACACTTGGCGCGGAAGGGTAGAGGTGAACTGCAACTTCAGTCTCAAGTGCTTCAAATTTGACATCCCCGTGGATGAATGCGTGTGAAAGCTTGGAACTTGAAGTGGGCTCAAGGTCGAGGTTGATACTTGCTAAGTTGATAGTGATTTCTCCAAACCGTACAGTGCCAAGCTCGGCATGAATAAGAGATCCAGCAGCAGAGAAGGTAAGAACGGCATTCGCAGATCCATGACCGGCGATGTTGACGTTTGTGAAATTTGCAGAAAAACCATGGTCAGATGAAAGAGTGAGGTTGGCGGACTCAATGGTCACATCCACTTTGGGAGCCTTGAGAGGTTCATGATAGACAGCCTCGAAGAGTTGTTGGAGGGACGAAAGACCAAATCCCTGAATGTTTGCCTGAATAGAGCAAGCACCGCCTGGAACAAATATCCCAGCGAAGTTCACAACGGCGGTCTGATATTGGAGACTGGCTGCGACATCAAAAGCGAGGCCTTTCCACGGGTCGGCGAAAGGAAGGCTGGCGAAAAATGTCACAGGATTCAACTATTTTCGAGACGTCAGTCAAAACGTCTCCAATCGAAAGGCGAGGGGAATACCATGAACCCTTGCACACCCATAGGATTGACCCAAGTAACACCTGAAGGAAGGCTGGCAGTGAGCTGCACCTTGCCACCAACGTCCTTCAGCGTGCAGTCTAATTCCATGGGAAGGACGCCCCCTCTAGGAAGAGTCAGGTTCATCTTGCCAAACACTTCGATATCGCGTGTGCGGTTGGTCAGAAGCAAACGAACACCGATGTTCGTGAACTGTACGCCTGGGGTAGCCGTATACATATGTCCAATGAATGTGCCTTCAATCGCCAGTGTATTGACATTTGGAGCACCATTCCAACTCTGGTCGCCGAGAGCCGCATGGATATGAATTGTGGGGTCATTGACGTCCAAGATCTTCGATAAAATAGAAGACAATGACCCTAGTGACGAGTCGATAACCAGATCGGCATCGAGATCATAGCCAAGACTCTTCGTTGGATCATAAAGGTAGTTCTGGTGGTATATAGAGACATGTTGGAGAGTGAGATCTGCGCCAGGTGATGTCCCGCTGAGTGGCGGGATGAGCTGAGAAAGCTTCACGGTGCCGTTGATGATGGCACGCTGAACGGAAGGCGCAGTAGATCCTACAGTGACACCTGAGGGTGGAGAACCGTGCCAAATGTCGAGCTCGGCAGTGATATCCTTGTTTCCAAAGAGGTTGATGGTGCCTTTTGCCACAAACTCGCCAGGGGTTGTTGTATCATCCTGGGCCCAGAGAGTGTAAGCATATGTATGCGAGTGACTGAGACACCAAATGCCCACAGAGGAAATGTTATGGACACTCAGATTTTTCACTTGGACGCCAGCAACAGTAACCACCGATTTGACCTCTGTGGCCGCCCGCATGAGCAAACCTTGCTGAACATTGGGCTTGGGCAGCGGGGTAGACGCAGTTGATATAGCTGGCGGCGGTACAGTAACCTCACCGCCGAGCGCGGGATGATTAGCGATAACAGTCGACATGTTTCTGGGGGTGACGTTTGACTTGAACTCAGCCATTTATATAGGCTGATCCCGCTGTGTGGGTACATACATGAGTCTGGGCGCGGAAGAGATCTTAGGGTATACGGACTCATTCTTTCCGGGCGCTGGGTGGCTTGACGTAACCGTGAAAGCGGTGTTGGCATAAACCCCTTTGGCCGTACCTAGAGGAACCTTATGTTGCTGGCTGGTTTAAGCTTGGGTCTAGATTCAAAATTCCGAAAGGGACCATCATAACCTGTCACGATGTCAACGGAAGGAAGCAGGCTCTAGAAGCGACCACATAGACTTACGGTTGGGGTCAATTTAGTAGGAAGTCGTTCACCACCCAATCCTTGATACAAGATGGCTGGATTTGTGTTAGACGGGCAAGCCTTAGATGGGCACTTGTATGCAGCTTGGATACACGCCGGTAGATGTGACAGTTGACTAGAGAAGTTCCGGGCTCAAGACAATACCATTTTACAAACAACAAAATGGCTACCTTTCGAAACAGAAAAGTAGACCTAGAAAGTCTAGTTTATGTAACTGCGAGCCAAAGAAAAGTAGGACTCACACTCGACATTTTGGACGTCGCAGCACCAGCTTAGTCCCGCGACGCCTCCCTAAGGCCTAGAAACACCGTAAATAGCCATCACCACAGTCAGGTGATGAAATCTAGACTAGCAATGCATGAGTCCAATAATAGCCTTGGAATGAGTAACATTAAGGGTCACGATGTTGATTTCCAGCATACCTCTCTAAGCGAGTTTGTGCCTCTTCTGAATATGGCCGACTACTTCGCGCGGAGATACAGTAACCCGCTTACATGATCCGTGTTCAGCATTAACATCGGCGAGAACGATGGCGGGGAGGTAGATGAGCTCTAGACATCGCTCCGTGAGCAAGAGCAGCACGGTATACACAAGTAATTAGAGTGTGGCTTTAAAAGGTGATATATTCAAGTTGGCCCTACGGCGCAGCTTAGAATCGTTGTACTTATGCCACATGACAACTACGTACCTTACACACGATCAGCACTAAGGAGGCGACTTTCCCTCCTGGTATATGGCAGTGCTCTGTTGGGCGGAGAAGCGGGTTTAGGAACGTTTGTCTGAGGTTGTTCTGCAAATGACGTGATCGATATGTTTCCGACGGATCCTAAGTACTCAGGAGTCACAAGTCAGCCCATAAACATGCACACGTTCCCATGATATCCCGGTTTGCCGAGAGTGTACCTCTCCTCATGCAACGCACAGAAAAAGGAGAAAAAAGGAGACGCCAATGCGCTGGTCCTGGCAATCTTTGATTGTAAGTAGTGTCTCGAGCCGCGCGGCCGAGCTTCATGTCAATGAACACGATCCAGGGAAATGGACGTGCGGGAGATGGTCGAGAGATT
>JBBPOC010001107.1:0-11603 GCA_038091235.1 Tylopilus rubrobrunneus | reverse complement strand
ATTCTACCACGCTTCTGACCTCCCAGCGGCATTTTGGGCCGCGTTGAGGCAGAACGAACTCGCCGCCAACACCATCCTCCCATTCGCGACAAAGGCGCGTCATTTTGATCGCGGAGTCAACAAGGACCAGTTGTGGATCATCGTATACGATGACACAGGCAAGAGCGTCGAGTTCATCCTCTCTTGCACAAAGGGGTCTCTAGGAAATTACCCCATCTTCGTATACACCCCTAAATCATCCGCCCAACTCGCCCAGGAGGAAAGTTGTACAGCCGACTCTTTGTTACAGCTCGTCCGTCGTCTGTTGCAGGAGGTCCCTCCTCAAAGGGTGTTTTCTGTGTTTTCTGTGGCAACGGTGGCCGAAACATTTGCCGAGATATTCGAAGCGCACACGAGCCAAGAGCACGGCATTCGTGCTTATGAGGAGCCTTACTACGACGCGACCTTTACTTTCTGCACCAGCGAGACGCTCAATAGCACCTCCGCTTCATTTTCTTTGCTTCGGGATTCGGAAGATTTCCTCATCTCTCTTCGTCTTGCGGACGCGTCCAACTTGGATGGAGTCGCGGCCCTGTGTAAGGAATTTGTGGTCACTTCGGTGAGTATGATATACATTGTCCGATAATTTATTTACATCGTGTCGATAGCCGCCTTATGCGCTCAACGACGAAGGTGCAAAATCAGAGGCCGAAGTTTTAATCAACAACAAGCAAGTTTGGGTGCATATGATAAAACAGGGAGACGAAGGGTGGGACACCGCATGCATTGTCGCCACCACCAGGGAGTCGGAAAATGTGACAGCAATCACCAAGGTGTTCACCGCGGAGAAGTGGAGGGGTCGTGGTTGTGCTGCACGGCTCACACACCGTGTCTGCCAAGAGTGAGTGCCTATGCCGTATCACGATCGTCATTCTTCTGATAACCCTCCAGCATTTTCCAGAAGAGGAAGATCGCCGTGCTTTATGTCGGGAACTCGGCGGAGTTGGCGCCTGCGCGCAAGGTATACCAGAAGATCGGCTTCCAAGGCCTCAGTAAGCAGCAGGGACAACCAATGGAGCATGTAGCGCAATGGCTTGAGATCGGCTTCAAGGAAACCACCTTGGGCTATTGGTAAATTTCCCTTCCCTAGATATCGCTTTTATTCCATCCTGTAGGTTGGAAGAACCAGGATACCCTTTTCACACTATCCGCTTTCTTCTCTCTTTTTCTTTCCCATATATCACTTGTATTGTTTCCCTGACAGTAGACTGAGGCGCTGTATCATGATACTCGCACATAAATGAAGATGATGTATCGCTACGAATGTCATTCTGTCCTGCCTTCCTTAATCCACCTAGTGCCAATAGCATCATCCTCTGGATAAGCAGAGAGAAGCTCTGGACTGAGAAGTAACCTAGCTCGTTCGTTGGCTTCAACGAGACCTTCAAAATATCGACCCGCTTCAGGGGCGTTCTGGAGTAACTGACGGTATGCGTAGGGCTGTAATGTGGATGGTTTAATGTTTTCCTCTGCCACGTCTATGCTCGTACGTCAAATACCTGTCTTGCAGGTCATTGATAGAACTCACATCGGACAGACCCACTTTGGGTAAAGATGTGATAGAAGGGTTGATGTCTCCCGCGGGGAAGTGAATCGACGTTCATCGACGCTATCCACCCTTCGGAGGCCATGCAGGACGGCTGCGAGAACATCTGTCTGATGGATACTAGTACCCACAAGGACAAACTCACCTCCCACCCGTATATGTACCCTATGTATTCGTATTTGGCATGTCTGAAAATCATTCCCACAAAATGTTTGATGCGTGTTGGAAGCTTGGACCGTAACGTCACGGTAGCCGCAGCCTCGTCCTCGTCCTCGTGTGCTGCTTTGCAACTGGCCAGGAGCTGCTCTTGGATGGGTGAGGTGAGAATCGGCGCTAAAGCGTCTGTCAGCACGGAGAGAATATCCAAGGGAAAGTGGGCGATGTGTTTCATGATGTTCAAAAGGTATCTCCTATCGTTCATGAATATCAAGTTGACAGTGAGCCCGACGTAGAACGCAGTGTGAAGATCCCCTTCAGAAACACTTTCTATTGGTGGTGGTAAGAACGAGAACGAGGCGAGGATGTTCCTTGATGCACGAATGACCATGGAAGCTGTGCTGCCAGGTTGGATGTAGCGCATTACACGAGATGGGGCGATCCCAGTGTCCATGAGCAGGCGCGGAATGTCTTCCTCGACGGACAGTACAGGTCTGCTTCGAGAACCAAAAACATCCACGATGATATCGGCTACATTGGGTTCAGCGGATGAGACGACAGCTAATACTCTTGCAGGAAAATCGACGGGAGCAGCCTTCATTCCCAGGCGGCGGGCGAGACATATGAAAATATATACCAGTGAGATTGGAATCGTGTCTCTGTGTGTGGTGAGGAACCAATGGGGAAATCGCGTCCCGAAAGCATTGAACCGAGAATCTGCCAAGCGCCGTGATGAGTGCTCAACATAGACTCACCCCACTCTGTCGCTCACGTTCTGCGGCTCTGTACCCAAATTCCCAAAGAAAATCACAGATCGATGTCGATATACGGCTTAAGGCGCCTTCATTGCGGTTAAACTCGTGCGGAACAGTCGAGATATTTTTGCCTGCAAGGTACGACCGACAGTGGTCACAAAGGTCATCGAGCAGAAGCGAGACCTTCAGAATGTATCACGACAAGTCCCAGGTACAATATGTAGATAGCTTACCTCCTTTGGTGGATAGGCAAAATATGATGACAGACAAGCAAACGCCGTTTCCAGCGTGTCCGGATCGTCTGGGTCATCCACTCCGTCCCTGACTCTACCCCATGTTCTCACCGCGTGGCTGCGTGCTATACTTCCCAGCAAGGACCGTGCCCAGAAACGGCGTGGAATAGCGTGATTGGGCACTTTGCCTTCGTTGCTATCCTCGATATGACGGAAGGGTTCGGGGATGGGACACCGCGCTTCTGCGGCCAGGGCATTCCAGACGTCATATGAGAGCATGGTTGTCATCTCTCTCGCTCTCTCCAGTCGACCATCGCGCTCCATGACGATGTCATCCAGGATCTTGATGGCCAGTTGATCGAGACGGATGCGCTCCATGTACAGCGACTTCCAGTCCTCGCCCAACGTTTGCTTTCGCGAACGCTCGCTTGCGGGAAGGCTGATCGTGTAGCGCGCATGGTAGTGGGGTTCCCAGATGGTGCTAACAGAAGCTGCGCTCCGAAGGATGGAATTTGTCTGGAGACACGCGACCAACGTCCTTGGGGCTTCATCTGAGTGCGTTGACGAGGGAAGTTGCTTGAGAATGTGCACATAGACGTCGAAGGGTAGTTCTTTCAGTGACATGGTCTATGAGTGAGGTATCTCGCTCGTGCTGGCCGAATGGACGACCACGCTGGCAGGTGTGGGATCGTAGCGGTAATCTCACAAGCGATTCACATCATCACCGGCAGGGTCCTCTACTACGTAGCATATTTATATTTATCCTCGGCTGCCACGCAAATCGGCGTTGCCGGTACTATCATAGATCACAAATCGTTGCAGTCAATGTGTGGACCCCGGGGAGGGGGAAAGATCGGGTCCACACGTCACCCTGTAGATCCGAATGCCGGTAGCTAGTCAAAACGTCCCCACACATGAACGGAACCTTCCGTGAGGAAAGGAGCGCCAATTGCATACGCGTAATCTACAAAACAACACCGAGCGTACGTACACTCTCGAGGATGTCAGCCAGCGACATTCCCCTGGAATTGCACCCTAATAAAACTATCAGCCACAAACCGCTTGTAGTGCGTAGGTGCGCTCGTCGATGCCAACGCGAGCAGAATTGCACCAAACGGCTGCCTGAGATGCGCAACCAGTCGTCGTGCCCGCGTCTTTCTGTCTACTGAGGGAGGGTGTGAGAATTCAGAAAGCGACGAAGAATGGTCGTAGTCATAGTCTTCATCAGTACTGGAGACCTCTTCGTCGTCCAAGGTCGGCGAAGTCAATGGCACGACATCTTCCACAGTTACGTTCCTTTCATCTCAGAGTATCCGGCCAAGGGTGAATGAGATACAGTGTCTGCATCCGAGACAGGTCATGTCTTGTTTTGATCTCCAATGTCCCAAAGTGAAGGTGTCTGCGTGATAAATGGTATGACCCGAGTGAGTTCCACAGGAGAAGGTTGGTGGTGAGAAAGTAATGCACGCCAGCTTCATCCGCTTTCCTGAGAACCAAGGAGGGGGAAGCTCGTCGAGGGTGCCGTTGTCCTCACCACATCCTCACCACCATTGGACTGGGTAGTGGGAGGCGGCGGCAAATGTTGAGTGTTGGAACGAGGATGCACAGTGGCAGCCTGAGGGGCATCACGTCAAGCGTTACATTGTCGTTGTGTGAGGGAGGGTGAGCCGGTGGTGGGCGTGGTACAGTGGCATTGCCGACGCGGCATGGTTGTTTGTATCCTCGTGCGCTTTGCCTGGTTGCCGTCGTCATCGTGCAGACCTAGAAGTGTAGGAGAGCGCGCAGCAGTGGTTGGGTGGTGCCATAACTCGGCCCTGACTGATATCGTATCAAGTACTGCGATGGCTGCAGCAGCAGCAGCAGCATGTGTTGAGGAACAAGACCGACCTTATCGTCGCATTCTCGTCGACGTGGTGTTGCCCGGCGGTAGTGCGTGTTGATTTGAGCAAGGGGACTCCCCTAAGCAGCTTGGAGAATGCATTGAGCCTCAACCCGGGGTCCAGGGACACCCAGAGGGCCATACTATTTTGGTAAAGCAATGGATGAATATTGGGAACCTGCCATTGTTCAGAGAGTGCTGCCAGTGAGCCGGTGGATGCGTCTAGCTGCTTGATTGTGTCATGGGATACGACAAAGTAGTTGTACTCTGGGGTGACTGTTACTGGGGCGTCGACGAGTCAACAACTGTTGCTGCCGTCCCAAACGCGGGCTAGTCGCCATTGGTCACGAAGCCCGCTTGTTCCCGTGCAACGTCCCAAGTGTGGCGGTGCTATGCACGGGAGAAATCAACAGCACGCGCTCCAGACCGTCTTATGTGTCACGGCGTCCCACAAGAGGGCTTTGTCATATCATAACTGCCGCGATCCACCTGCCATCCTTCGAGACAGACAGTGAACCTGTTCTGTTTGCATTAATTGTTGCCACCCGTTGGCTGGCTGGCTGCACTTGCCGCACTTCCGAGTCGACCGTATCCTTCTTCGAGTCACCGGCGCTCACAAGATGCTCACTATTCGCAGAGAATCAACGCTGGCGTCGCTTTTGATCGGCGGGGAGTGCTCTTCAGCATCAGCGGACGGCTCTTTTAAATCTCTTGTCAGCACGTGCCGCTCATCGTCGACGACACGGACAGTTTGGCAGCGCAATGGTAAGCGTCAGAAGCAATCGTCCTGACGCCTCCTTCCCACCATCTACTTCCATGACCATGATATAGATCAGTGCACACGTATATCGCCTCGTACGTTCAATTGGGCTGGCGCTTGTTCATCTAAACCCTCGATACGCTTTCCAGACAAGGCTCCCACGTGTGGTTCCACTCCGTTCACGATTCACGGGCGATGTTTTGAGCTTGCCCACCAATCTCAGCTCATTCAATCGATCCGGTTCATAATTTTTGTTTTTGTACGTCAATCAATACCGAGTTGGACTCGCCGCGCTGAAAGCTCAAAGCACCACTTGCGCATATTGCTCACGCGCTTCCGGCACTGGAACCACCACACCGTTCCCGACATACGGAGGGCGGAAGACGGCAAGTTTCTCGAATCGATTGGAAATCCACATCATACTCACCTCACGGGGGTCGCATCAGGGTAGGGATTTGCAAACTCGAAATGAAACAGACGACCACGCTGAACACCTGATCAACTGACGTTATTGATGGAAATCGCGGAATCCCAACACCGTTCTAGCCTAGCCAAGTGCTGAATAGTCATCCCGCTCGATAGGTGCCTCGCATTTTGCTCTGATGATTGTGGCCCCAAGGGGAACTTGATTACTGACCAACTTGGTTATGAGGGTGGCGGAATGTCTCGTGGGGTGCCGTCCGGAGAGGGGTATGGCCGATCCGATGGGCCGACTCAGAATCAGATGCCAGATCGCGAAGCCTCTGCCAGCTTGGTAGCAAAGTTTTAAGAGCTTTGAGATGGAGTGTGATTCCATTGGCACATGTCAATTGTTCCAGCGTACTCCGGCAAAGTAGGTTTGAGTCGTACTAAGTCTCTATAACCGAGGAAATTGGTGGTCGATTCGGACTGGTTTCAGGTTGAGTAGATGAGCAAGGTTTGAACAGAGATCTCTCCACCGTGTGGTCTATATTCAGCTCCACCACAGTAAGGGGTCATAAGGTCAGTAGAGTCCCACACTCCGCTGGATCTCGGGCCGCAAGTTCATAGAAAAGGCTCGCCTGTCGACTCCGCACATTCCCATCCGATCTCAGCTATTGACATTTACCACAAACACAATGGCTACCATTGCGCTCAAGCGAACCGGACAAAAGGCATGTATTCCACCTCTCCAATATAATGCGCACATCTGAACTTGTTGATCTATCATATAGATGCCCTTGGTTGGGTACGTCTCCTTACCTCATACCGAACTATTTCATTGAACTGTTCTGCTCTTATGCAAGGTTTGGTCTCTGGAAGGTGACTTTTCTCCCAATAATGCACTCTAGATCGTCTTGTGTTCATGTGTCTAATACAGGTCACCAAATCCACTTGTGCAGACGTGTGTTTTTCGCGATCTAGAGAGCCGCCACGTGTTTAATGGTGATTTTAAGACGGTTTACAATGCGATCAAAGCTGGCTATCGTCTTCTTGACGGTGCCGGGGACTATGGAAATGAAAAAGAGGCCGGAGAAGGTGTCCGTCGCGCGATCGCGGATGGTCTCGTGAAGCGTGAAGATCTCTGTGGGTTGCACGTCTGCTTGCGTTGGGCTGCACTGAGTTTACCTCTTAGTCATCACCTCCAAGGCAAGCCGAGTTACATACGCTACTCATACAGCTCGACTGATGACGCGATAACAGCTCTGGAATACCTTCCATGCTCACGACCACGTAAGAGATTGCCGCATGCTATGGTGCATTTCTTGACCGAGTTAACAGGTGAAACAAATTACCAAGAAACAACTTGGGCTTTGGGGTATTGATTATTTCGACCTCTTCCTCGTTCATTTCCCTGTCTCCTTGCAATACGTTGATCCCAACCATCGCTATCCTCCCGAGTGGTGGGGTGATGATAAGAAAGTCCACCTTCGTGGGTGTCATTTCTTCCTTCCTTCTTCACGAATTCATCAAGTAAATAGAAAATACCCCCATGTCGGAGACATGGAAAGCCATGGAGGAACTTGTCGACGAGAAACTGACGAAGAACATTGGCTTGAGGTGTGCAGCAGACTCCCCAGGAGATCGCTGAGGTCTGACCGAGATCCAGTAACTGCCAGGGATCCCTCATACTCGATGTGCTCCGATACGCCAAGTATGAGCCTCAGGTACTTCAGATTGAGCTACATCCCCTCTTGACCCAGGAAGCCCTTGTCAAACTCTGCAATACCCTCGGAATTGCCGTGACAGCATACTCCTCCTTTGGCCCACAGAGCTATCTCGAGCTTGGCATGGGCAAGAATGTAGCCTCTCTGCTTGAGCACGATGTGACCACAAGCATTGCCAAGGCTCACAGCAAGAGTACGTTGTTCGTTTCATCGTCACTTGCGATGATTCTCACTGCGTCGCGTAGCCACTGCGCAGGTCTTGCTGCGCTGGGCGATTCAACGGGGTATCGCCGTCATTCCGAAGTCTAACCAGCAAGAGAGATTGGTTGCCAACCTCCAGTGTGACACGTTTGACCTTTCCGCGGACGAGATTGCTAAGATCAGCGCATTGAATATCAACTACAGGGTATGTATGACGATTCGCTATCTTGCATGGCACTCAGAGATTCCTGTGTAGCTCAACGATCCTGCGGATATCGACCCTCGCTTGGCCATTTTCGCTTGATGAGACGCACGTATGACATGTATGATACGGAAGTTGCGGAATGTTCTTGTTGTTTCCAATGTACGCGCGTCGGAGCACCGCAGTTGGGCTGCGGCCCAGGCGCAGCATGTCGGAGTTTTAAATGTGCTTGTAGATCACAAGGTTCCTGGTTGGACCCTTTCTTTCCCCGACCCTCTCCATCGCGACCAACATGACGGTCCAGTTCAAGCTCTCCAAGCAGAACGATCTAACCCGCCGTATCACCTTCGCTACATGGCCAGCGTGGCCCATCCTCTGTGGCAAAATCGCCACTCTGTACGATATTGCGATCGAGAACGTCGCAGTGTCCTATATAGACTCTGACGGTGATGAAGTGACCCTCAGTTCCGACGAGGAGCTCCAAGACTTCTACCTCTCGGTCTATGGTATCGACGATGGCGCCATCAAACTTGCTGTCCGTGATCTTAGCAGCATTCGGAATGTAGTTGCGGTTCCTCAACCGCTCCCCAGCGCCACACCACAGCAATCCCAATTCCGCAATACCTTTGGTGGTCACGAAGTCTTACCTCTGGTCTTCGACGCAGACGATGAATGGCAGCGTCTGCCTGGTAGCCTTGGAAGTCTTTTCCTCTCCAGAGATGCCCCTGACAGCCCTCACGCCTTTGTCGAGGTCCTTGAGAGTGACGTCAGCGTCTCCAAGTCCGACGCAGCCGAGTCTGCTGGTGGCAACGCTTCCCGCTCCGACCACACTTTTACCCCCATACTTCCCCAGACCAAGGACAAAGGCAAAGGTCGTGCAGCCACCGTAGAGGACGATGTCTCTTCCGCCGGCTCTGTCATCGCTGACGAGGTACCAGCTAAACCTCCTGTTCACGTTTTCGACGTGAGCTCCGAAGATATATATGGCCTCTCCCCTAGATCCACTGTCCACCTTTCCCGGAGCGGGGTTGCTACTCCAGCTCAGGCACAGAGCACCCCCGTGATCACCGAACAGCCCCTCAAGGCAGATGTAACCATAACCGCTACCCCCAAAGAGGAGAAGACAGAAGTTCTTGACGACGACCCCCCTCTTCCATCTCTAACTGATCCGGGTCGTGCTCCTCCCTCCCTTGTGCATGACATCGCCGCGCTTTTGACAACCATTTCCACCGTTATTTCTACTCATCCGGACTTGTCCGAACACCTCCGCAATATCGTCGTTAACGCTACAAATGGCACCTACTGGGCCGCTCATCGCGACGCCATCTCGCGTGCTGCCGAGAATCTTCATAGGACTGCATTGCAGGAGACGGGTAGGAGTCTTCAGGAGCTCCGTCGTAACACTGAGGAAGAGGCTAGTGCCCGAGTCACGGAAGCTATTGGCAAGATCTTCCGCACAGTCGGTGAATTTGCTCAAGTCGGCCAGGAGAACACCGCCCAAGCATCTAGAAATGTGACTCAGGTGGCCCCTGATGGATCAGCATCCAACATACCAAGATCGCCGGTTGGTGTGTTACCCACTCCCCCTGCCTTCCCTTGCTTGCCTCCCCACCCACGCCGCATGCGCCATTCGTGGTTTGGCCCGCCACCTTTCGCCCATATGGGAGGACCATTTCAGGGAGGGTTAGCATACCCACCGCCGCTTCCCCCTCCGCCGCCGCCTCCACCGCCTCCGTGCTTTGCGGGCTGGCCACGGCCACCTCCGCCTCGATTTTGGAGTCCTGACCCCCGCGAGAGGGTGAGAGCTACAGCAGCAGAGAGTCTTGCAACAGCTGCTGAGGCCCGAACACGTTCAATGGAAGAGCGTGCTGAAGCCAACGCTACTCAGCCGGCACCGACTCCAGATGTAACGCACGAACAACTTCGTGTTGATGTCGCAAGAGCAAAAGAAGATTACAAAGTACGCAGGGAAAGGTACCGTCAAGCAAAGGCCATAAGAAAGATGGCAGAGCAGAGGCGTCGTGAACAGGAGTCTGCTACTGAGAGGTTAGATCAGCATTCACACCGTTTTTACTTCACTGACTTTTATTCAATCAGTATTTCTAGACAGACCTCTGACAATCCGACGCAAGCCACCCCGGAGAAGGAAAGCCCTATCACTATTCCGCCGACCCCACCTGCTGAACGCCAAATCATGGAGTCTACTGCGGCTGCTTCGGATGTCCACATTGTCAGCAATGCTCGTGGTCCCTATCCACAACTTGAGATGTTCAGCGTCCCTAGGCGCACTATTGGCAACATGCATCGTGGCCACGCTCACGAGAACAAGGAGAATCGTCCTTTCAACCGCATCATGCGGAAGTTGTCCGATGTAAGTGGTGTCTATGCATACGTAGCTGGGTTACGACTAAACACCTGCATTGCAGATGGGTTTCACAGAGGGTACTTACACCAATTTGAACGGGAAGGTGATGGACCAGCTGCTGTCTCACCCTCCCGTCACCAAGGACGCCGAAGATGATATTGTCACCAACTTGATTGAGGAGCTCGTTTCCAACGGTGGTGTCGCACACCCAGCCGGATCAGCAGGTATCCCAGGGGCTTGGCGCTGAACTATATTAACATGTTTTGACTGATCTTGCCTGTACGATATGATGAATTCGCTACCTCGGTTCTATGTAATCTGTATGTATTCTGTGATGACTTGGTACAGGTGATCGTTTGTCTTAGTGTATTGTAACTGAAAGTACTTGATGTCAGTTGAAATCGGATGCCAGTAGAGTTGAAGACGGTCGACTCGCGTGCTAGCCTGCGTTAACTGGAGATAAAGCAAGTGTCTTTGGCCGGCATGGCCTAGCCGCACAAAGCAATTTCGACCCTTTGACATCGGACCTCAACAAAGCAGACGAAACGCACATCGGTTCGATTCGGGAAGGACACTGGAAACTACTGTACCACTTGCAAAGCCCTTGACGTATCTGCCATGCGGGCACGAAGCAAATGCGCCAGTTCAGATGTCTCTGCCGTTATGAACTCTACGAGACACACGGGGCCGCGCTTCTAAAAACAAGGTCACTGGGGTCGAGTTGATGCGATAGACTGAAATGCAAAACAGATCGTGAGATTTCCGTCTGTTTGTCGTGCTCGACAATAACAATACCTCTGTCAAAACACTTGTCGGGATCTGTTGTGCAACTCCTACGACAGTGTCCAAGTGGCACAACATTTACTTGTGCGCATTCCTGGATCATACTTACGATCTAGTCAAAAGACTCGCTGGCGCGATGGTGGTTGGTACCCATTGGGTCGAGACACTTTTCCCATCGTGTCGTAACTCCCCTGGGTTATTCTGTCAGTACTCGAATGGGTTTTCTGGTACGCAAGCCTTACCAGACGTCGACAAACAAGCCAGACGACGCACTTACCCGGGCGCATCGGCGACTTTCCGGGTTTCCGTGCTTTCTCTTTGCTTTGGCCTCGCCCTCTACAGGCATCCGCTTTGAATCCGGTTTCGTTCCAAGTGTGCATTGTCGTCCGCGTCATCCGCAGTTCAACCGCCTCTCCGGACATCTCCACTGTACATTTTGCATGCCAACCATCTCGATTTGTTCGCAGCGGCTTTCCCCGCCTTCGTTCCTTGCCCTCGCTCGTCTCCCGGACCACTCGACTGAACGCGATTTTCCGGACTACGGCTGTCTTATGGGTT
>JBBPOC010001106.1:0-11604 GCA_038091235.1 Tylopilus rubrobrunneus | reverse complement strand
AGTTGGATGATTGTAAGTTCTACCTGGGTGTTGTAGTAGATATTTGTAGTGATTGTGTAGATATTATAAGTGCAATATGAAATGATTTTATTGGTATTTTGAAGTGAACTAGGAGTATCTAGAGTGAGCTAGGGGCATCTGTGGGAATCTAGAGAGATCTGTGGGAAGCTGGAGAGGTCTGTGGGAATCTAGAGAGATCTGTGGGAAGCTGGAGAGGTCTGTGGGAATCTGGGATATCTAGGGTGATCTAGGGGCAGCCTGGAAAAGTCTGGTGACAGACTGGGGGGCAACTGTCCAGACCCGGCCAATTGGGAACGTCGCTGTCGGACTCTGGGGAGGCTGGAACCCTGTCCAGTGCTGGCCAGTGCTGGCCAGTAGAGTGCTGGTTTGCTGATGTGGACGACCGGTCATATTGATGTTTGATTCATAATAGTGAGAACTTCGCTCCTCCACCTGATCTCACCCCCCACATAACCAAAGTCAATGATCATTACGTTGCTGGAGGTGGTTTTGGTGACGTATATAGGTGTTGGTATAATGATGGGTCCCTACCAGCGAAAGAGGTTCGAGTGTGTTACAATATTTGTTCGCTCACATTGACCTTGTCAATGATTTTAGGTGGCTGTGAAAGCGTTCCGATTCAAATTCTCAATAGATGCAGATTTGAGTGATAAATCTATCAAGGTAACCTACCGTATTTGCAACCCACAAGCGAGGGCTGACAAGTCTTGCATGCAGATGCTCCTCCGAGAACTTGGGATCTGGAGAAGACTTGATCACAAAAACGTCGTCCCCTTTTTGGGAATCGCATATGGGTTCGGAATGCAAGGCGCAATGTCGTTGGTATCCCTGTGGATGCACAATGAATCCCTCCATCACTTCCTAGCCAAGCATGACCAGAAACTATATTCGGGACATCGGCTCCGGTTTGTGCGTCAACTGAATACTCAGTACAGCCGTCTCCCTTAATTTATACCCTCCATACAGCTGCTGGATATTTCCAATGGACTGCAATACTGTGCGCCATTATCATCATCACCAGGACTGTTAAATAATTCACCATAGTGCATTCTTTACCAATCGTCCATGGTGACTTGAACTGTGTGCGTAAAAGGAGCGTTTTCACTTTCGGTTTCTCTGATTTATAGGCAGAATAACGTGCTTCTCGATGCAGATGTTGTTGCACGACTAGCTGATTTCGGATATGCATCCTTGGTGGGGAGCATTCCCGAAGCATTGACCTATTTGCAGAGATCCACTACACGGCCCGGAGCGTTGCGTTGGGTCGCACCAGAGCAAGTTAACCTGCAAGGGGAATTCAGCAGGACAACTAAGAGCGATATATATTCCTTTGGTTGTATTACCCTCCAGGAAAGTTAGTTTGTCATGAACAAGAATGTCTGTGCTAATGTATTCAAACATTTGCAGGTGTTGTCTGGTAAACAACCATGGTCAGAGGTCCGGGAAGACTCAGCTGTCGTTTTACAGTTGGCAAAGGGACGCAACCCAGGTCGACCAGATTCTCGGGCGATCGACGAATCGCACTGGGATCTAATTCAACGCTGTTGGGCGCTAATAGAGGAGCGACCCGCTGCGGAGGAGATAACCTCCACTCTTGAACGGCTCTTGATCCATTGTCCAGAGCCTCCGCCGCTTTGCGACTTGCTCAAGTCACGTTCGAATATGCAAGGACTTAGAAGGTACACAGATGCTTGAGATTTCCGGCTCACGAGGAATCCATGTTCGATCCATTTCACATATAACTTGAATAGATGATCGATACTTCTATCGACCTTCTTTACCCTCTGGAAAAGGAAGAACAATACATGAGAGCAATGAGATGAGGAATGTAACGATGACTTAAAGGGCGGGGAGATGCAGATGCACAGGGGATGGGGGGAGATCGGGGTGTATTGAAGGGTCTTGGGCGAGCACTCATAGTGTCTTCAAGTTTTCTGTGATCTAGTAGCTTTCATTACCGCTCAACCTGTGTCTGATTTGCATAACTAGCATCTGCCGGCATTGCGAGCGAGCTGGGATCTGGATCACGTTGTGTCAACGACCCATGATAGTAGTTTTTTGGTTGGTCCCGAGCAAATTGTAGTGCGAATGTATCAAATGAAGGCGGCATGGTATGTAAATAGGAGCCAGTGCCTAAAACAACCATTCGTAAGCATGCTGGCGGTCCAGTCGCTTACACCATCGCATTGCCTTCAGCCTCATAGCCTATGCTGTGGAATTTACAATGCGTCACTCACTTTTCTCCCTCGAGCAGATCCTTCGCCTACTCGCCTTTGCAAACACGCCAACTCAATGTCCTCCGGGTTGCACGAAACCACCATGTCTGTGTCGTCTGACGCTGAAGAGCCTCAACCATTACAAGTCATCTTAAAGCACGAACTTGAAGGGCCTATCTCGGACCTTGCATACCTCCCTGACGGACGGCTTGTTACGGGTAGCTGGGACGGTCTGGTGAAAGTATGGAATCTAGCAAAGGGGGAGCAAGAGGGGACATCGATGAAAGTCTTTCGCCGTTGCTCTCTCGCAGTGACTGGCGATGGCACCAAGATCGTCGGGGGCACTGTATGGCACAAGAAGATCTTCGTGTTCGACGTCGAAACGCATGTACTCGTCAGGGAATGGACGCACCGGGAGCGCATCACGACAATTGTCATCTCTCCAGATGATCGACTCATTGCGGTTGGTGGACGGAGTGTGTGTTTTTACACCATGGATGGGCAGGTCAATGGTGTCATCGAGCCTATCCCCAGCGCGAGTGCGACAGACGAGGTCTTAAGCTTGTCTTTTTCTCCCGATGGCAACAAACTCGCACGTGGCACCGCTGGAGGTAAAATTTTTGTGTATGACGTCAACAGCCACACGCTCGTCCTGCGGCCGTTGAGCTGCCCATCAAGCGCCTGTTCTGTGCTGTGGTCACGCGACGGCAGCTGCCTCTTCGCTGCCTCTTACGACACGATTCTCTGTTGGAATTCTGCCACTGGAAAACAAATCGGACCACCATGGACAAGTCATGAGGCCAGTGGCGGCCACTACATTCGTTCACTCTCCCTTTCCCTGGACGGCCGAATCCTTGCCAGCGCATCCCAGGACAAGACCGTTCGCTTCTGGTGTGCATCTTCTGGTCAAACCATCGGACTACCTCTACAACACGGTGACGCACTCCAAAAAGTCGCTTTCTCCGTTTTTGGTGAATCTGTGGCATCCGCAGGATGGGATGGACGGATATACCTATGGCGGGCACCTCGTTTAGGATCTGCTGATACTCGGGTAGATATAGGATGCTTGCAAGATACACCTTCGCACTTATTCCATCTTCAACAGACTAACCTTGCTGGGCTGCATCATTCCTCGCACTTGACGCAAGTGCCCCGCTTCCGTTCACATTCCACCCACTCTGCTCAAGATCTTGAACCTAATGTGAGTACATATACTGGTCCATTCAAGTTTCTGACATTTATAACTGTTAAAGCTGTTAACACAGCTCACTGCTCCGAGCTTCGATAGAAATGATACTGGCCAAGAGATGTTCCCATCTGATAATAGGCTGTTGAAATTAGAGCTTCCAAGCCATTCTCTTGGCCCTGACGAGCGCCAGCACATATTCGAGCTACGGCTACGTGAATTGGTATGAAAGTTTCATTATCATCATGACTGCCCCCAGTCACCTCTCGCAGCTTGACTTAGCCACTCGAGACGGTCTTCGTGTTCCTAGGGAGCTCGTCCCTTCGGGCTTGCCTGACAGGGCAGGAGATAATTCGTCCCCTAGTCAAGAAAATGTGTTGGATGGGGGTCAGAATCCGATGTGAGCATGTTTTCTACTATCGAGCTAGAAAGGGAAAAGTTGGCAGTTACCCTCCTTGGTAATCATCAGGAGAGCCACGAAATATTGTATATGAAACTAATCATGTACACTGTCGCCACAGGCGTACTTTTGAGCTCGAGTCCTCGATGTTGGTCCTTCGTCCTGCATCCAATGAAGACCATAAAAAGATACACAAAATCGACAAAATCAAAGATAAGCTTGTCTCGATGCTTCGTGAGTCATTCCATCACATGAACTATATGTTTAATGAATCAGTTGCTGTGTATACAGGCGACATCGGCTTCAAGTTGTCCAACGGTCGGCTCCCATGGTCGACCCTTGAAGGAGACCTTCAGAGGAAGGGCTACACAATCATCAACTGGCCACAAGACATCGCTCGTGAGAGAGATAAAGGTGTCTCTGGCCTGAGCGTAGAAGACGCGGACAAACTCTACGATGCACTTTTCGTTGACGAACACCGGCTTCGATTCGTTCGATGCCAAGGTAGGTTCTCGAGCGCATGTACACTGCCCGACTCTCAGGATCTGCAGATACCAACAATGCGGTCACTCTATTGACCGCTGTGGCAGGCTCTGACGGACACAGAGAAGGCAACAGTTCTTCTGCGCCGATGGCGGTGAAGCAGGCAAGGTTTAGAATCGTGACGGCAGAAGCATACCCTAACAAGAAGCGGCGTGTGTAGCGCCCGCTTCATTCTGCGATCTGTCTATCTGTTTGTGTATTCTGGTATCCTCGATTGTGAGCTATTTTCCACAGCGTTACTCTGGTTCTGTGATGCAAAAAATGGAATCGTGACAACCGCTCGGTGACAGCTCCTCGTCTCATGCATTAATGCCAACCAATGAACCACCAAATCGCGGTTGTTATCCAATAAACGTCAGTTCCCGAGATAAGTGACTATGATCACATTCAAACACACCTCTGTTCACGACCTACATTACATCACGAAGCTTTACTCCGAGCTCCATCCCAGGACCGCTTAGTGGTATAATTTCAACAGGGTCGTACCAGTCATCTCCTCCTCTCCGGGATTCATATACAGTATTTGGCGACGTCTGGTGATATTCACACGATGTGACCATAACCTCTCTACTGAAAGCAAGTCCTAATTGCAGGAGGTATACTCAGCCATTCAATATTCTGAATTATTTTATTATTCCCGATACGGTAGTAGAGGGTATTATGGGCTAGACTGGTGACCAGTCCGTCCAAAAGAGGCAGCCGCGACAAAGAGGCAAGCCGTCGACCTCTTTGTCGTGGCTGCCTCTTTTGGACGGACTGGTCACCAGTCTAATTATGGGCTGGGTTCTGGTTTTTTGGCAGGCGTTTTGGAGAATCTGTGCTTGTATTTATGTTTATTTAGTTTGGCTTGTTTGTTCGTTTTCTTTATCGGGCTCATCTGCCGCATCTCCTCCTTGCCAGCGAGCTCGAGCCGGCCTCGCATCGGGCCCCTCGCTCGCTCCTTGTTTTCGCAGGTCGCACTCGGCGTGCGTCACGGCGCATCCTCCGGTCTTCAACCTCACGGACGCCACTCCGCGCCAGCTCGCCGCCACCCCTCGTGTCGACGGCGCTCGACTCGACTCGGGCGCACATCGCGTCGTCACTCATCACCATACATCCCAGGTCTTCGACTACCCGGCCGCCACTTCTTGCACGCCCTCTCGCGCGTCGACGTGTTCTGCCTTTCGCATTGCACGCTTGGTGCGCTTTGTTGCGTGTGGTCGGTCGTCGCCATCACACACATTCAAGTCGTGTCCACTGGTATCAAACCATACACACACCGTGACTGCACTGTTGTTGTGCGTGATCGCCACCATACGCACATTCAACTTGTCCCCACTAGCACCAAACTATACACGCACTGTACTACCGTGTCCACTGGTCTCCACCATACATGGCCCATAAAGCCACGTCCCCTGGTACGAACCATACGTGCGCTACCGCGTCTACTGGTATCACCCACATCCTCGCTCCTATTATGTACATACCTACTAACATAGCGTGTAGCATGTGCATTACCCGCTCCTCCCTACGAGCCACCGTTGCGACCGAACTCCACGGAACATTAACCGTCTCTTCGTGTTCGGTTGCTTCGACCTGTCTGTATATCATTGTGTTGTGTCTCCTGTCATTGCTCACGCGCTGCAACTGTGACGTGTCGCCTTCAGCCGTTATCCAAGCGAAGTATCACGGTCTTAGTATGTAGGTAACTAGTACTTGTCTGTCCTGATCCCCTTACATATACTTGTACGAAAAAAAGTGTGTCATTTATGAATTCATGCAGGTGGTGTGAGTCGGCGAGTTATGAAATCACTTTAGGTGGGGAAGAGAAAACGGTATAAGCCGTATCAGGTTGTGCCACGGATGTGGCGTTTCGCAACTAGTTATTATTAAGCCTATTCAGGTCTCAGGAACCCCACTGGGCGCTAAATGAGGGCGCGCGGCTTCATTTCCGCCTTGAGGCTCAATATATATTAGCTCAGGCTGAGCGCTGAGCTTTACGCCACACACATTTCGCCTCGCTCAGTCCTTCTGTCACTCGGCTTTCCATAGTGGCCGACTCGATAGTTCCTAGCTTATATCCAACTCGTGCCAATCATGCTCCCAAAGAATTCTGATGGGCCACGACCACAGCTGTTGGTCCTGGGACACGACAGCCTTATCACTGCCCTCGCATGGCTACCCGATGGACAACGAATCGTGACTGCCTCCGAGGACAGAACTATCAAAGTGTGGAATTCACAGAATGGGAAACAAGCAGGAACAGCGATGGATCACGAGCACTGCGTATACAGCCTCGCAGTGACCCGAGACGGGACCAGGATTATCAGCGGTTCTCACGACATAGGCTCGGGCAAGGAAGAGACAATTTCAAAAATCAAAGTATGGGACGTCGAGTCGCATGACCTTCTCAAAGAATGGACTTACCAAGATCGCTTCCCCCACATTGCTATCTCGCCGGATGATCGACTTATGGCTGTTGGTTTCGTCGGAGTGGCCTTTTACACCATGGAAGGGACGTGCGTCAACATTAATGATCGCTTCGCATACTGCAGCTTGGTGTTCTCCATAAAATTTTCACCGGATGGCAACAAAGTTGCTTGCGGGACTCCCTCGGGCGATATCAACGTATATGATATCAGCAGCAGCGTATTCATCTGGCGTCCGTTGGGCGGCCACACAGATGCCGTCCATCACGTCTTGTGGTCTCACGATGGAAGTAGGCTCTTCTCTGCCTCATCCGACAAGACGATTCGCTGTTGGGATCCAAATACGGGAGATCAGATCGGAGAACCTTGGACAGGTCACACCGATCGCGTAAACACCCTCTCACTTTCCCCAGATGGCCAGATGCTTGCAAGCGCATCTAATGATGGCACCATTCATTTGTGGGATGCTGCTTCTGGTCATCCCGTTGCGCTATATCCACGACTTGAAGATGACCCGGATCTACACGTCCAGGCAGTTAGTTTCTCCCCCTCCGGAAGGACTTTGGTATCTGCGACATCCTTTGGAGAGATACATTATTGGCGGGTAACAGTATCCCCCTTGGTTTCGCTTGAGACACAGGTGAGGCCGGTGAGGATGCTCTATGATAGTATGGCGCACCATGACCGCCACCACCGTATCCCACTGACACTATCTAATAGGCCAACCTTAGTACTAACCATGACTCCGTGTCCAACACCAAGTCATCCCCTTCACATCCAACTCCACTACTACAACCTGCTGTTTTTCCTGATTCATTGCGTCATACCCTGCGCTTACAACGCGAATATCCTCATGGACATGGACACGGCCTCGTCCAAATCGCTTCGACTTCTCATGATGTGGACTGGCGATATATACCACTACCTCCAACCCACTGTCCCCCTGTTCCGCAGGCAGGTCAAATAGCTCCCGAAGTATGTTATCCTCCAACGCGCACACATATAGCTCTCATCGTCTAGTTTAGCTCTCTGTTGCCACGCATGTAAGGGCATTCAACTGAGATAATGCTGTCCGTTTGGTCGCTCATATTCTGTACAGCTATCCTTACCAGATTATCTCATGGTTCCCCCAACACAACCACATTCGTACTGCACCTCTCTACCTCAGGAAGTACTGCGACAAAAATCTTCCATCATCGGGTACGCAGTCTCCAAACCACTGTGGTACCATCTTCTGATACCGTTGCTTGGTCTGAATCAAATTACATCAGTGAAAACATCCTCCCTCCTCCAGATCTCACACCCTGTGTCTTCAGAGCGGATGATCATTACGTTGCTGGAGGTGGTTTTGGTGATGTATTCAGATGTTGGTGCATCAATGGTTCGCTGAAAGAGGTTTGAATGTAGTATGGCTACACTGCCTCCTGTTTACCATGATTACAGGTTGCAGTAAAAGCATTCCGATTCAGATTTGCAATAGGTGCGGACGCGGGTGATACAACCGTTAAGGTAGTGCATCTTGACTCGCAGTCACTGAACAAGGCCTAAATTGTCTCTTATCAGATGCTTCGTCGCGAGCTTGGAATTTGGAGACGGCTCGATCACGCAAACGTCGTCCCATTTCTAGGTGTTGTGTATGGGTTTGGGATGGTCGGTGCGGCGTCGTTGGTGTCGTTGTGGATGCCCAATGAATCCCTGCACCATTTCTTGGGAAAATACGATCAAAAACTACATTTGGGACACAGGCTTCGATTTGTACGTCGACTTAGTATCAGACATAACCACCGCGTTAATGCTGTTACACAGTTGCTGGATATTTCCAACGGGCTGCACTACCGTGCGTCATCAGTGACCTTTTCCAAATACTGAAAATAACATGCACAAAGTGCACTCTTTTCAATTTTCTATCGTCCATGGTGACCTTAACTGTGTGCGTCAGAGTAAATTTAAACGTCTTCATCTTTCCTTTGGTCTAACTAGAGGACAGAGTAATGTGCTTCTTGACGCAGATTTCACAGCACGCTTAGTCGATTTTGGATTTGCTTCTTTGGTCGGAAATATCCCCGAAGCATTGAGTTATTTGCAGAGATCTACCACACGACCTGGGGCATTGCGTTGGGCTCCACCAGAGCAGGTTGATCCAGAGGAGGCATTCAAAAGGACAGCCAAAAGTGATATATATTCTTTTGGTTGTGTTGCCCTCCAGGGAAGTTACTTCAACACCGACGGTATATTCATATCCTGATGTTCCTGCAGGTATTGTCTGGAAAGCAACCATGGTCAGAAGTCCGGGAAGATATGGCCGTCGTTCTACGCTTGGCCATGGGACACAAACCAGGTCGACCAGGATCTCGAGCGATCGATGACTCTCACTGGAAGGTAATTCAAGATTGATGGTCTGCGATTGAGGAACGACCTACTGCAGAGGTGATAGCATTCACCATGCAACAGTTCCTGAGCGAGTGCCCTCAGCCCCCACCTCTTTGCGACTTGCTTACGCCATTTTCGAATCACGTTGATTCTCTCGAGAGTCCGTCGTCCGAGTCATTCGCATCGTTCAATCAATTTTCCATTGAAGAGTCAAGAACAACCGCGGATAATGGCACCCAGAAAGTCTGGTACTCTGGCGGCTCGGAATCTTTCTATACACCCCAATCAGAGCCACATGGTGCTTACTGCGAAAGGTGAGTATTTTGATATCTTGTGTTCCGAGTTCCATTGAAAAAAATGGCTATTTCATCTCGTCCTTCCACACCGAGTAGAGCAATGTATAGCACAGCAGCTTTTCCACCCACTCCAACGACCTCTCTATCAGAAGGTCCAGGTAAATCGAGTTTCAATCCCAGAAAGTTACTTGATCACTAGCGATGGCCTTAGTACAACCCTATTTCGAGTCGTCTGGTAATGACTACTCGGGACAGCTGTATGCCGAACATCCTCAGGCAAAGGTATATTTAGGGGGAGTGAATGTGACGCCCCATTGACAAGACAAATTGACCCGTTTGACACGGTTCCACATTGTATTGCGGTCATGATCCTATGTACTCCCTTGCTATCCCTCTGGTGTACCAGTTCTATCGGACACATGTATTCAATTTCGTGGATCTCCAACTAGTTATGCTGACTAGAGTAGCTACTCTGTGAGACTGTGATAAGAAAAGGTTTGTGCTCATACTAGCGAGTCAAAGACGCCTCCGCCACACGATGTTGGATTCCACGCATAAGCTGCAGGAGCCCCTGGACGACCACGGAAACGGAAACCCCCACGTTCCGGGCAGAGTAAAAGGAAAGTCAACCTAAGATGACGCTCCATGTTCATTGCCTGACAATTCCGCCATGAGCACCCTCGCTGAGCACGTGAGACTGCCTCAATGCGAGGAGCATTTCTGCCTTCACATGATGGTGGCTGAGTGCTGTGCATTGAACACTCGATTGTATCGAAGGCTTCGTATCGTCAACCATCCTTGTTGCAAAAATGAAGTATCTTCTTGATGGTCTCCCAGCGTGGTTGTGATGGCGACGGTTTTACGGCTCACTTGCCCCATCAAAAGAGAGACAAGAATGAGCGTTTCTGTGATATGCAGTAGGCCACCTTCAGCCCATCGGGTCGATTTCCTGTATTCTTGACTTTGCGCCATTCTAGACGCAAGTGTCTCGAGTAGTTAGCGCGGCCTCATGCTGGGACGATGGCGTGACTCAGGGCACGTACCTGTCAGCGTACGCTTTTCACGGTTCCTGTGGCGACACGTATGTCGCCTACTTATGCCACAGTCAACATCGACGGAGGATTCACGGGGCCGTAAGTGTGGTGCGATGCCTCAGTGCAGAAGGACCGTTTTGCTCTGAGGCGTGTTATACTGGGCATAAAAAACGAGTCTAGGCGATTTTACTGCGTGACGTGCGTTGTGTTCCATGAATCCCGCCGCAGAATGCAAGGCAGCCCAGGCCCCAGGAACTTGAAGGCGTGGGTTAAATGAAGGGGAAGCCAGGGTAGATGCACCAACTCACAGAGGAGGATCGAGCGTAGGCGTAGCCCTCTGTCAGACAGTGACCGTCCAGATCCCCACAATCACCACAAGTGTGCGACTCTCGGATGATTTAAACTGGCTAACGCCGGAGTCTCCCACGGTTGTAATTCGGGACCTTCCTCGGGACAAACAACATTACACAGCCATTTAGTCAAAGTCACGGACACTCAGTGTGTGCGTATTGTTCTGCTGTGAGCTGACAACGCATGTTACAAGAATAAAGTCAAAGACTCCGGCAACCGGTGTCCCGAAGAATCCTTTGGGTTCCACCTTTACGTCAAACGCTGTGCCTCCTAGTCAGCATCTCGGAATTGTTGCACAGGGTCTATGAGCGATCGACCATCAATCGACAGGCGCGAGCGCTAGACTGAACAATGTCTCTTTCGAGAAGTGAGCGAGAGTTTGCTGGTAAGAGAGCAGCTCTGCCGGTGCAGGTTCAATATCTCTCCGGGCATCAGATCGCTTGTGGGAGTGTTCTGTGCACCGGAACTTGACACGGCACAGGGTCGAGATCTCCGGTAGAGCCAACCTTGTTACGGGCAAAGTGGACCGTGAGATTAGCGATGGGCCGATCCGAATCATATCAGCGCTCAGCTCTGGATCCGCAAACGTTTGCCGACGCAATATAAATATTTGAGGCAAGGTAAACCCTGTTGACATCCGAGTTGAAAATGCTTCCCTACTTTCCCCTCCTTGCTCAGATCTTCGGGCCCTCGACGTTCACGACCAACACCGTCGACCCGTCTTCTCTGTTCAAAGGCATCGGCTCCCACTGCCCTGCCTCTAGTCCCGTCTCTTGCCA
>JBBPOC010001105.1:0-11604 GCA_038091235.1 Tylopilus rubrobrunneus | reverse complement strand
CCCGCCGCCGCCCGTACCCGCCCAGTCACAGAGATGTCGCAACATTGACACGAACCAAGCCTCGACCAGTTCGTGCCGACGTCTCGGGTTGCTCGTCAGTAGATTGAGCACGCAGCAGACGAGCAGGGAGCGAACCCCCGATTTGCCGTCTGCCATGCACGAGTGGACGAGGTCGAGGATGGGTGGGTGGGTGAATATGATGTCTTGCTGCGAGCGCGTGCCGTTGGAGAGATTGCCGAGGAAGTACGCGGTCTGGAGAGGACGCGTCAGCGGACGTCGGGAGTGCGTATGCATGCTGAGGAAGGACGTACCTCGCGTGTCACGGATTCGCTGGCAGAGCCGAGGCCGGTGGTGATGGAAGATGTGACGAGGTCCTCCCCCATCGAGTCAATAATCAGAGTAATACCTTCCTCGTCCTCGGCGAGGTTTCAAAGGATGTAGAATGCCTGTTCTTGCGTTTGAGCATCCCCATCGTTAGCGAGTCTGAATCGTAACAGAATCAATCAGTGGCGACGTGCAAGAGATCAAGAGATATACTCTGCGAGATGAGTCCATCCGAGGTGTGTTATCACCATCTGTCTGATGAAAAGGCTACTCCTGCAGAGCAAGTTTTTCAGTGTCCACAGGACTCCTGTCCGAATCTCTTGGTCCTCGACCTTGGAAAGCGCCATCAATCGCAGAAGTAAGCTGTCCGCAAGCATGACCTAATCATTATTCTCAATTACCTGCTACAAACCCGCAGCGTACCACTCACCGGTCTCAGAGGCGAGAAATCATTGACGAGATTGCACACCACAGCCAATGCTGCAAAGATGACTCTAGGATCTTCATCCTCCTTCTTGAACACTTGATACAAAGCTAGCCCTGCTCCGCTATCAGCCAGGTTCGTTCGCGTGGTTGCGACGCCGCGGCTGAGTGGCCTAATGTATTGACAAGCTGCGACGCGCACTCCTATCGAATGTTTTCAGCTATATCCCGCTTGATTACCTTGTCAAAGAGAGCGATCGAGGCTATCGTCATGAGTGCTGCCTGTGCAACGAGTCAAGGGGATGAAGATGAGGGGTAAATGGTACACACGAACCTCTCTGGGGATGACTTTGCTCTAGACTCGTCGACATCCTAATCCGACCGTTGGTCGAGCGGAGTGATCGACTTGACAACATTGGCTAGAACTCCGCGATCATATACTTCTAGACAGATTTCCCTTTCGTCTCTGACTAGCAAAGCTGTCGAGGATGTCTCAGAGTCGTTCATGCAGTGAAGCAAAGGTACGGACAAAATGTATGACATGCTTTGGTCTGGTTTCGCGAAGCCTCCGAGGGCGAGATCAGGACACAGTTGAGAACTGGCAAGATATGAAGGCGAGGAACGAAGGGGCGAAAAACGCCTGTGAGACGGAACTTGGCCCTTCTATCGCAGAGGGGACGCGATGGAACGTTTTGCACGTCTCCGTTCTGTTCTGGGGGTGAATCATCAGGAAGGGCATGAGGCAATAAATAAAGGTGACGCATACGTCTCCGACCTCTTCGACGGCAAAGTAGGCGTTCGTGGGTATCCCGACGGTCCCCGGTCGTGCACCAACAATGACCACGACAGGATTTGAAATAAGTCGTTGACCTCTTGAGCCAATGCCCACTTTGGGTCCCGTGTGATACCATCCAATCGTACGTTCTTGGGCTGGCCAAGATCTCAGACAAAGTTGGACTGTACGAGGTGCAACATACCATTGACCTTTTTGAACATATCGTACATCCCCTCGATGTAGTTGTGGTCGAGGAACCACGTCTTTCTGTCCTTTTCGTCTTCTTCGAACGGCATACCAAATGAATTCGCAACATTGACGGTCTTGCCGTTGTCTTGCCCTAGCAGGACACCGATGACACGTTTGGTCGAGTTGCGGGACACAGACCGAGCATGGTGGTCCGTCACCGACAAGAGGACAAGTGGGTGGACGACTGCGAAATGATCGTCCATCGGTGACGTAGGCAAGTTCAAGGGGAAAGTCTACTCACTGACGGTGGTGCTCGCGAGGGCTGTCAGCTGCGGCGACGGTCAGCGTGGTTATATACAACACGACGGTAAGCGTACCCATGATCAATACTGGTAGGGTTGGCAGAGTACCTCGACGTCGCGTACCCGCGTTGTGTTGACGCTTGTTTTGACTTGACTTCCAACGTACACTTTTGGTCTTTCCTATCACAATACACTAGTTGCCTCGTTGGGCGAGATAATCCTGATTGCCATCCACGATGACGCTGTGGTCGTCCTCCTGCCTCAGCCCGCTCACAACAATCACCCCTACAACCCCTCTACGCCCCTCGCCCCAACCGGAAACCCGCCTCCATGGCACGCATACACACTTGGATCCGCCCTCTCGAATTCTGCCTGGAGCGCTGCCTGAACCTCCAACCCCGGCCGCGTCTGCGCCATCTGCGCCCGCATGCGGAGCGTGAGCGCCCCCACCGGAGCACGACCGCCTCTTTGCGTTTCACCAAGCGCGTGTTGTCTGGGAGCGTCCCCGGGCGGGTGGCCCCGAAGAAAAGAAGCTGGGGGGAATTGGCATGTGCGATATACACGACCGCGGGTGCGTGTGGTGTTAGTAGCATCGTGCGCGAATGAGGGTGCCGAGCTCCCAGGCAACGTCGCTGTCGAACGTCGGGAGGACGCACACGTCTTCTTGCGCTTTGAGGCCTGCGAGTGAGATATGGACGGGGGTGATAGGATGCTTACGGGTGAGCTCTTCAGACCACATGGGATCACTGATCTGCAGTGAGACTCGATGCCTAGGACGGTGCACCGTTGGAGTTTTGTAGGATCCCCCCGGTGTGAATCCGACCCGAGTTCGTGCACTGGCAGAGACCGGGGCATGTGGAGAGTGTCATTGGTTTTGCCTGAGTCAGTAGGTCAGCGGGCATGCGGGGCCGGATCGACGTCTCACTCCCATACCTCGAGCTTCGCACTGGCAGGAGGTGATATTGGCCATGTCCTCTTGTCCCGGCCGAATGGCGACAAAGCCTGAGGTGCGTAGCCTTGTTGAATCTGCGATGGTTCACCCTACCCTTGGTAGGTGAACCTGTGTCTGCGTGCGGATCGCAGTTACTTGCCTCAATGGGAACGCGGTGAGTCGCTACTACTACGCGCACGTCGGATTGGATGCCCAATTGCCTGTCGTTCCCTTCCTGGACTCCAGGTTGTATCCTCATGACTCGGGCGTCGTGCACTCTGGTTTGCTGAATCTCAGTTGTAGATCGTCGGATGTACGAACGCTGCCGCTGCGCACGCAGGACTTCAGTCGCGGCTAACCCACCCTCGCAGCATAGCGATGTTGGACAATGGGTGCAAACGAGATAGGCATTGCCATCTCCACATGTCGATCATAGAACGGTGAACATTTGAAGGTGTCGTATGACATCACCAGCATTCAGGCGTTGTACTAGTACAACGTGCATCATATATAAACGATTGCCAAACTAAAGGATGGTAGGGAATCGAGCCATCAGCTCGCGTTTCAAGTTGGTCCTCTCTTCCCATAGTCTACGAGCAAGCATCTCAACCTTCGTCCACCGATCACGATATAACCCACGAACTTCCTGGGGTGTCTCGCCGTCCAGGAAATAACAATCGCCCCAATAAGTAGACAAGTAAAAATGAGGAAAAGGTGCCACATGCAAGAAAACCGCAAAAGCGTAGATAGCCTCTTCTTCGATCAGCGAGCTTTGGAGGCTAAGGCACGCGCGCTGGGGCATGCTGAGACCACGCCATGGATGTCCTTGGGGTATTTCCGTGTATCCACGGGTGTCGAACTTGAAATGCAGCTTTGTGAGTGACCTGCATCTTTCCAGCAGCTGCAAAAAACCCTCGGGAGTGATATAGCTCGATGACGTCCAGTGTTTGTAATCGAGAACCGAAAACTCTTCCAAGTGCGGCCACGATGATGCTAGTGAGAGCAAGTCGCGTTCGCTTAAATCAGCGCCACAAAGAACGTCGATAGATATGGATCGGATGTTGATAAAGGACGTCAAGGGATGGAGGTGGTCGAAGATTATGTTGTATGGAGGGATATAATCGATTGGGAATTCGTGATCGCCGAGAATAAGGGAGAAGCGGTGCAGAGTGTCGTGTGGACAGATTTCTTGGAGGGTGGTAAAAAATGACAAGAGATCTGGCACGACTGGGACAGTATCAGGGTTAACGGAAAGATCATTGATCACCGGAAGGCGAAGATGACGAAGTAACCTCCAACCACAGGCTAGAGATTCAGAGAATAGAGAGAGTGTGTGGAGCGTGGGGAAGGTCATTGTGAAAGATTGGGAGGACTGAATGCAACGAACTAGTTCGCCGTGCAACTTGAAGCGCAAATCAACCAAGTTGTGCGCGCCGGAGAGATGAGTGAGAGCCGCGACATTCAACTCAACGAGCCGGCAATCCACCCGACGGAGGTTTTCCCAGTGGCATATGAGACTTGAGACTGCATCATGGTTTACCCTCTCCCTGCTTCGAAAGGACCGTACATTTGGACTGCCCTTCCCGAGAGTATCGAGGACATTCCCCAAGTTTTCCGTGGTCTCAAGATGTAGGTCGGTTAACCAGGGATTCATGAGTTGTTGCACGAAAGTAGACGTGCCCAAGTCCTCCCAGCGGTCATCAATCCCAACCTTGCGGAGCCTGGGAAACATCGAAGATGGGGATTTGGAGAGTATCTGCAGGGTATCCGCGGCCACACCACCCGAATCCCTCAGATGAGGGAGAGCCCGCACACGGCGTGAATAACCCAGAATAATATGCCAGTCTGCTTGTTCAAGCTGCCTGTTGAACGCGTAGACCTGTAAGGTGCAGTGGTCAACAAATTTTCACCAGGATGGGACGGATTGCCTTACACCCTCCGAGTTTACCCATGATACTTCGGGAAGACATCTCACCAAGGGTGTCAGGTCCGGCAAGCGCTCCCAAAGGATATTTAATGCTGGTTCTTTGAATGCCTTGCATGTACTCGACAGTGCAACGATAGATGGTTTCAGTGCCCATAGTTCAGGTATAAGTGATTTGCCTGGTTCAAGGTCGATATAGGAAAAAATGTGGTCGAGGATCTCTTCTATGTGGAGCATATGATGCATTGAGGGTGGAACGCAAAATAAAGTTGTTAGCCGCCCATCAGCGGAAGTAATTCATAGTTCCCCGGAGGCGGCCGAATCGGGCCGATGCCGTCCGCAGCCGAGGGTCACATGTCACAGCTGGAGGCAGTGATTAGCTATAGCTACACCTAACTCCTCGCTCTAGATCTCCTCAAAGCCAAGTGAACGCGGCACATTGACCTCGGGTCAACTACAGTTGCCAGCTTAAGTGGTCCACCATGTAAAAATTGCACGTTGCTTGCCAGTGAGCAGTCGAGACCACTCGACAAGTAGTCATCCCCTAGCTACTCGCGCACCTCCTCGAGCCCAAAGATCTACCTCCTATCGAAACGGCGGCTCCCTCAGAGCAACGCTCTCCCAGCGAGATACCGCCCCCGTGCGCTCTCCGCCCGCGAGGAGCGACAATGAGAGAGTGAATAACCGCAGCGAGGAGATCACATCGGGCGTGCAGAGCCAGAGGATGACTTCGCCAGGGCCTCTGGTTCGGTCGCGTGAGTGGGGTCTGTGTACGACGGTCACCGGGATACAAAAAAAAGTGAGGATGAGGTCGGATGGAATGGAAAGGGGGTCGAGGGAGCCCACCGCGGAGTCTTTTGTTTCCAGGGTACGTATGGCGTCGCTGAGAGGTATCCCTGAGGATGTATTCGTGCTGTACCACAGAGAATAGTGGTCAGAACGTGTCGAGCAAAGAAAACTTACGTACTCATCTTCAACGAGCGCTTGCACCTCTCTTCGACAATGCCCTTCACCTCTTTCCGCTAGTCCACCACAAACGGCTCGAACACCCAATAGGTAAGCGAGCGGAACACTTGGGCGAGTAAACACACTCACCTCCAAATCACTAGGACCGTTCAATACGAGTACCGCACGGTCCCACCTCGGGCGCAGCCTTGCCTTTTCTTCGGCACACATTGTCACAGCGGGATTGACTATGACGTCCATGATGCGTTGGAATGCCACGCTCGCCTCGGAGTCGGATGAGCCCTCACGGAGAAGGGAAGAAACGCGTGCATCATTTCACGCAGGAGTTGTGCGTTGTGATGGCGGCATGCGGGGGAGACACAGATGGATCGTCGAGGTCTTGGGGCGGGCATTCGAGTTAGCGAAGGCGAGAGGTAAAACAATCTGCTGGACACACAGAAGTGTACGATGAAAGGCATGTCCTTGAACTTCGATCGAGTTGAAAAGACTGTGACTGACTCTCGTTAACATACAGTGCAGTCAACACATTATTCATCGCTACAGTATCTACCACTTACTCCCAAGGACTAGCTCCCGAATGTCCGTTGCATTGTAACCACGTAGTACTGTAGCAATTGGCAACCTTGTACGACGTAGTACAATTGTCCTCGCACAGTTTACAGGATCGGACCTGCGTTCGGAGAGTCAGTCAGCCTTGTCCGCGAGCGATGCAAACAGAGAATGCTCACCTCGAGCGTCTGCCCGCTCAACCCGAACAGACTCTCGAGGAATTCGCAATCGCTTGCTTAATGGATCCATGCGAGCATGTCACTGATATGTCGGATAGGATCGTGTGCGTGGAGTTCAGTCGGTCGTGGCAATCTAGATAGTCCACCATGAGTGAGAGCCTCGAGGAAGAGTACGAGGAGTGTACCCTGCCTTGCCTCTGAAAGGAGGGTGAGTCCATCACTGGAGCATCTGATCGATATTTGCGCCCATAACAAGGTGCAGAAGCTACGCACGACAGCGACTTTGAACGCTTCGACAGTCTCCGGGTGGCCTCACCAACTTCGAGTTGGCTTTCCCTTCCTATCCGGCGTGATTCGAAAGTCAACCAGCTCCGCCAAGGCAGTAAACTTTGTGATATCGCAAAAGACCTCCTTAAGGAAGATGGCACTACTCGAACCTATCCAGACGTCAGCCCCTTGCAATCGTTTCGGAGAACTTGTTCATGGCTGCGAAAGACCGTTCGCCAAGTGTGACTCGGATGTTGCGAGACGTGATATCTTCAGCCTCATCAGTGCCCAGTGTGAAACGGTCGAGAAACAGCAATACGATAGACTTTCGGGTTTTTACCTGCTGCCTTGAAGCAACGAATGATCATAAGAGAGGAGCCCAGCGGATGAGAATGTGTGCCCTCACCTCTCTGACGTCGGGCTGTCCGTTTGTCCGAGCAGCGACCGACTCGTGTCAAATGGCAACAGGAACACACGCGACGTACTTGATCCCCCTCCCCAAATGCTCTCAAGAAATGCCGGCTTCCCTGTCAGTGGGCCCTGCGCACCCTCTGTCGGTCCAGATACAGTCCGTTCAGAGTCGACGTGACTATCAACGTCGTTGTCGCCATGGGCATTTGTTTTGGAGCCTGAGCATGAGCGAGGGCGGTAAAGGGCGCTGTGTAGCATCTGGGAGACATCTGTCGTTGCCGGGTCTGTGAACATAATCCTTGATGTTTTGCGAAAAGTCAGAGGGTGGTTGGCTTGGGAGTAGGAGGAAGTCTATGTGGGGTCGACAGACTCACCGAGGAAACGGAAAGACCCGGGCCGTCGCTTCAAAGATTTTGATGTCCAAGACACAACATCTACTTTGTGATCGAAGAAAACGTCATGGTGTATCGGCAATGTCATTCCACGGTCCCCCCGTGCTGCACGTCGCCGCACTTTAGCTCTGCGACGCTCACTCGAATAAAAGGATTGAGGTTCTCACGAGAGCGGTCCGATTCAGCCGATTCCTTGTTTGGTAACCTCACAGCATCCGCGTGGTCGTTCGTCCTAACCTCTCACCGTCGCATACCTCTCTACCTCAGCGCACTACAGTCAACATAACACAAAGCACCATGTACGTTTTCCGGTCACCTTCAATTCTATCGCATAGTACTTACTGAACGCTGCGCTCAGGGCGACATCGATCACCATCAAAGGTGAGCATGGAACGACGCTTGACCCACCGTTGCTTAAGATCCGTCCTTCAGAAATCGAACTTCGCACTCAGGCGAAACAAAGGATACCTATTGCGAGGCGGTTCCGCGTCACGTTTGCTGTCGGTAACACCTCGCGATCGACGAACAAAGCAAAGGAAAAAGATAATCGCACCATCTGGGATAACACTTTCTACTTGTGAGTACTTACCAGTCATACTATGCGAAGTAACTGAGTATTGTCAGCGATGGAGATAATCGCTCCCTCCTCCTTGTGTCGGTTTACCAGAAACACCATTTCAGAAGCGACAAATTAGTTGGAACTATCAACGATACCATTGGCGGGGTGCTGGAGAAATTGAAGGATGGAGGTACGATTCCTTCTTAAACTTCATGATCTGTTGACGCGAGCCCGACGGGTGAAAGTATTTGAAGACCAACTACGCAACGATGCGAGTTCTGATCGGCCCGATCTGTCGGGCATTGCCTTCAAGTTTGCATTTACTGCTGAGCCTCGTCGGTCCCCTGATGCAGACGATCTGCAAGCCGCCCACGCCGTCACTGCTGCGACCGAAGCAGTCAACCCCATCAGCGCCACGCCCATGGCCGTCGGGATCCTGAGCTCGGCTGTTGAAGCTGGCACCAACATCGCGCCCAATGTTCAGAAATTGGAGAGTACTAGCGTGTGGACAGTCTTGATGAACAGGATCGAGCTCTTGGACAGGATCGTCTCCGGTGTAGCAGAGGTATCCAATGTTCACTGTCTCGAGTTCGTCATGGTCTGAATGCAGCTCAGATTCATCCTTATACGTCGCTAGCTTGGTCTGTTTTATCCGCTGCGAACCAGGTACGTGGATATCCATTGTATCCGTTATTCCTGACCGACGAAGATGGTATACATAGGTGCTCATGAAGCAAAAAGAGCGCGACGACAACATAATTCGCCTAGCAAGCACGATGAGCGACGTCTTTGGGTTTGTCCAAGATGCCGAACCCTTGAAGGCAATCGAAGCCCACGTGAAGACTATCAGGCTGTTAATTCAGCAGGTGACGGAGTGCGGGTACTTCATCACCGATTACGCCAAGCGAAAGACCTTTTGTCAGTTACTTCTTTGTAATTCCTCCGTCACTCGCATTGACTGCTGTACAGGGATCCGGACCGCTAAATATACGATCTCAGATATCGATGGAAGGATTACCGACTACGAGAACAAGCTTCGGGAATTGAAGACTGCATTTCTAGAGGGCGTTGCGGTGCAAACGGAGATCACCGTCGTTCGTATGATGAACCGCATGGGGGCTGTCGGTAAGTCAGTCGACTTGAGAGAGGTCGGATGTTCAACGTTTGACTACAGTGGAATCCATCGACCTGAATGACATGTCGTACGCAGCGGGTGCTAGGTTCGAGCGGGAGAAGCAATGTCTTCCAGGGACTCGCGAGGCCTTGCTCGCCGACATTTGCGACTTTCTCAACAATCCGGACGCGCCGCGAGTGTGCCTGCTGACCGGCGTTGCTGGTTCGGGCAAGTCTGCTGTAGCTCACTCGATTGCTCGACTATACGACGACCTTGGGCGACTAGGCTCGTCCTACTGTTTCTCCCGCGCTGACATCGCGAGTCGTAATCCGAGAAACCTTTTCAGCACGATCGCACGCGACCTCTCCGACCATGATCCTCAGTACAAATCCGCGCTGTGGGGGGTTGTGAAGGATAATAAAGCTCTTCGGACATCATCGTCACCGATGGAGCAAGCCGAGAAGCTGGTCATTGGACCCAGGAGGAACCTTGACGCTATCGGACCGTTAGTCGTTGTTATTGATGCCGTGGACGAGAGTGGCGATTGGGCAAGCCGCCGACCACTCTTGCGTGCCATCATAGAGCAAATCGCTCCAAGTGATCATACAACTAATCTTCGCTTTCTCATCACGGCTCGCCCAGAAAACGACATCATTACCGAACTCTCATCGAGCCCTCAGATTATCCTGAAGAAAATGAGCGACGTACCTATCAATATTGTCAATGGAGATATTGACAGGTTTATATACCACTCTCTTCGACGATATCGCGAACTCGAGGATTCGTGGCCGGACCGGGAGTGGTGCCGACTGCTCGTTCGACACTCTCAACAACTTTTCCAGTGGGCGTCCACCGCGTGCAGTTTCATCGAAGGGGCTGCTGGACTGGACCCACAGGAGCGGCTTGGGATCCTCCTTCAAGGCGCCCATACCCATGGTGGCCATTCATTGGACGCATTGTACAGCACTATCCTAGATCAGATATTCACCCTAGACCACTCGCGCGAACATTTTCGAACTGTCATGGCCATCGTCCTCGCGCTTCAAGAACCATTGTCCATCAACTCTCTTTCTGCTCTATTCGGCAGAGACTTGAACATCCGAGAAATCATCAAATCTATGGGGTCTTTGCTCGATGGAATCCCTGACGAAGAAAAGCCCATCCGACCCCTTCATACATCCTTCCGTGACTTCCTACTCGACCCGTCGCGCAGTTCCATTTTCCATGTCCCCTCCCTACCCCAGCACTCACTCCGCCTCGGCAAAGCATTGCTTGCCTGCATGCGAAAAATGCTCCGATTCAACATGTGCGACCTGAAAGACTCTCGTTTGCGTAACACCGCTGTTCCCGATCTTCCCCTTCGAGTCACCAAAGCCATTCCCCCCCACCTCGCATACTCCTGCCAATACTGGATGCATCACTTACCAGATGACCACACCCCGGACTTGTTGAATGAGGTTACCCTCTTCTTCAAGGCATTCCTCCCCTTCTGGCTTGAAGCCATCAGCCTCCTCTCCCTCTCCTCCCCCCTCTCCCCCATCCTGTCTGCCCTAGACACCTGCACCATCTTACAAACATGGGCCAAGGTAGGGGCAACCATTGTAAATTGAGGATGAGTGCTGAATGTGACTAGGATCAAGAGCTTGCTACCCTGGCATCAGAGACATCCCAATTCATCCAAGTGTTTGCCCCTGTCCTTCGAGAATCCACTCCCCATCTCTATCTGTCAGCCATGCCCCAGACCCCTACCAACTCTCCACTTTGTAACCTCTGGCTGGGACACCTGCAAAAGCATATCTCTGTTGCATCAGCACATCCTGCCAATTGGCCAGCAGAGCTTCATGCCTTCCAGGGACATACAGATATGGTCCGATCTGTTGCCTGTTCACCTGATGGTAGCTACATTGTCTCTGCATCACAGGACAAGACCATCAGGATTTGGAATGCAAGAACTGGCCACTATGTTGCTGGTCCATTGCAGGGACATACTGATCATGTCATGTCTGTTGCCTGTTCACCTGATGGCCTTCACATTGTTTCTGGGTCCAGTGACATGACCATCAGGGTGTGGAATGTAAGCACTGGACAGTGCATAGTTGGTCCATTTCTGGGGCATACAAGTGATATTTGCTCTGTGGCCTATTCACCAGATGGCATCTACATTGCCTCTAGCTCAGAAGATGAAACTATCAGGGTCTGGACTGCCAGCACTGGCCAGTGTGTGGTTGGCCCATTCATGGGGCATACATCTTACATCAACTCTGTTGCCTACTCACCTGATGGCAACCACATTGTCTCT
>JBBPOC010001104.1:0-11609 GCA_038091235.1 Tylopilus rubrobrunneus | reverse complement strand
AGTATGCTGCGAGAGACTCCTTGGGCTGCAGAACCGAACCGTATGCTTTGGAAAGCTCCGGTGCATTCGGTGCTTGTAGAATACCATCTTCTGCTACAAGAGTAGTTGGCGAGGAAGGTACACTACGCTCGTCAACGTCGGGTGATCGTTTTGGTGGGGACAAAGGACGAGTAACGGAGCTAATGTGTAAATTGATGCGACTGGAAACTGAAGGGTCAAGACGAGATGGGCCCGGGCGGGGAAAGCGGCCGCTGGTAGAGTGTGGGGAACTCGAATCAGCGATTGGTCCGGTTGGTGCAGCGCTGGGCTGCGATGCAGAAGAGACGTCGTCGATCTGAATGGGTGGGCGCGTCGGTGACTTGTCTTTCGAAATGTAAGTCTGCGACCATTTGTCGACCGGCTGACATTTGGAAGATGCCCACTGCAAGACAGGCGCTAGACTACCTCAGCTACGATATTGGGATACTAATAGATGACAGACAAACCGACTGCGGCACCACCACACTTGCAACGCGTTCCAGTGACAATGTCACCACATCTGCGACAGAATCCCATGCGATTTCCGAAAAGCTATTGCGGTGTGAGTCTGGATTTGGGGGGGGATGAGCAACAAAAGACAATGGTACAGATGCAGGCCGTCGAGGAGAACAAAGAGTTCAAGAGTTCAAGTTCAGCTTGCCGACTACACGAGGCTGAACAAGAAGGCGCGATCACGTGCCGTTTAGTAGGCGGCGCCGAATCCCGATGTCGCGAGGCTCACTATACACGCTTCAAAAAGACTGGCTAGCATACGATGGGTTGGCAAACGAATAGCCTATATACGTTACGTGTACTCTGCGATCATAGTCTAGCAGGTACGGCAGGCTGCCAATCCACGCGCTCGACCTCGATGCGCTACCTCAGCGCAAAGTCGCAAGTAGTTATCATGTACTTACCATTTCAGGGGAAAGTTGACCAATTGACCGGACACCAAGACTCTCCATGCCGAATCTGATTTCGCGTTGTAGCATTCGCACCAAATGGACGACACCAGCTTCGCCGTAAGCCTGGATAAGCTATTAACTGGAAGTCTTCCACGAACAGGGTACACTCACACTCTGCGCGTAGAGAAAGGCGCGGCCAAGTCCGACGGCCTTGGCACCCAGACAGAGGGCTTTGAGTACATCTAAGGAATATTGTGGATGTAAGGATGACCACTCCAAGCACGTGTTCACCGACCAGTTCCGCGACGGATGCCGCCGTCAATGTATACTGTGATTATCTCAGACAGGCTGGGGAAATACTGGGTGCACCACGCACCTTCAGTCTTCTTCAATACCTCGGGGTGTTCTTTGTGGAGCTTATAAAGTACTTCCAGAGGAGGAAGCGAGCTATAATTGCACGGTGCGTAACGGGTGCATTCGCTGGACAGATTTCTTACTCACTAATCAAGTTGTCGGCCTAGGGTAGATAGTAAAGATGAATAGAATTCAGACTTTGTGAAATTCAAACTCACCTCCGTGGTTTGACAACACGATACCTTCGCAGCCAGCCTCTGCAGCGAGAACTGCATCCTTCTTGCGATTAGACTCCAGCAACGACAAAACTGGTAGGGTCTTACCGCAACGCATTGAACCCCTACACTGGTTGTCAGCGCATTCACGAGACACGTGAAATATCGTACCCTTGATAACTATGGGAAGCTTCGTGATACTGCGCATCCACGGTATGGTCTGGTGACCAGATGCTGTGTGAACGGATTGCTATCACGCCATAATAGACGCACCCTTTCCCAAGTCATGTTAATATCGTTATTGATGATGAGTCCGCCAGCGGTGCCTAATATACCGATTTCTGCTTCTTCTTGATCCTTGGTGTCCGATTGACGTTTAACTCCTTGATTCTCAAAATCCTCCAGGTAATGAGGGGCACGGGTATCCATTTCTCTATTTGAGGGTATGAGTGCATCGACAGTGATGAAAATCGCCTTGTAACCAAGGGCTTCGACTTCTCGGATGCGTTTGGCTGCGGTGGCATCATTCTTATGTTTGTACAACTGGAAGAAGAGGGGCTGGTCGGGTGAACCTCGAGCGGCGGCAATCTGGCCATATGACAATGAAGAGTTAGAGGAAACCATCTGAATGATGCCAGTCTTGTATGCGCCGCGCGTGAGATTGACTTCCCCAAGAGGATGGCCTAGTCGAGCTAATGCAGAACCACTGATATAGACGGGTATGGATGTCTTGTAGCCAAGCATGATTGAAGAGGTATCACAACCAGAGACAGCTTTCATAACTCTAGGGTGGAAGAAAAAGCGGCTAAATGCACGGGCATTTTCCGCGTGAGCTGTTGGTATGGCTTCAATGGATGGATAACCAGACAAATGCTCCGACGTACTGATGGAGTCGTCAGCAGCAGATGCATAGTACGCGAGGGCCTTGTAGGGAAGAAGCTTCTTGGCTGTTTCCTATTGGGAATGTCATGTCAAAACGGCGGAGGGCGTGGTGGGAGTGCGTGTATACCTCCATGTCCTGGACATTGATTATCCTGCTGAGAGGAGACCTATTCTTGAGAGCCTCCTCCACCCGAAGCTCGTCCCTCGTCCTCGCCTGGTTTTTCTTGGCCTGTCTCAGTTCAAGAATCGAGGCTGGGTCAAGATCGCCGAGGTGCTTTTCGGGAGCAATGTTCTTTTCGAGTGCATCGGAAGGATGGATGGGAACAAATTCATCTGTTGCATCGCGTCCTCCGAGAGCGAGTATCACCTGAGGACCTCCTGGATGATCCTGGAAGGAGTGAGGGATGGGAACGGAAGGACAATGAGATACATACGAAGAGAAAGTCGGTGACATCGTACACCTTGTTTCTTATGATGACCCAGCACGAGCTATGAGGATCGTGAGCAGTTAATTCAGCTGTAGGCGAGGATACGAACGCAGATGTGTTGTGCTGGGCGATCTGGGCTAGGTCGTAAGTGGGCATCATTAACGAGCCGCGTGTGATCGTACCTAGAGCCTTTTTTCAAATTGTACTCCTAATCTAGGGTTAGGGTATGTACGGCGATCACGTGACGTCGCGTTGTTTGGTTGGCTTTATTGTGTTGCACTCTAACCACGACCTGCACCACAACGCTCGCCCCGATGAGCTCTGCCCTGGCAAGAGAGGCCCTCGAAGGCATGAAACGGGTTGACATACAGAAATTGTGCAAAGTAATGTCACTAGTTTCGCTCCGTGATACATCCCAGATCTCATTCGGTGACTTGACACAGACCTACGGCGTAAAGGCAAATCTCAAGACCGACGCACTCATTGAACTTTTGCTCGATGCATCGCAGTAAGTTCGGTCTGTCTACTTGCTCTGTAACAACATCTTACCTTGGCCAAGACCACAAGTACCGCGGCGTAACCCTCCGCAAGCACCAAGCCGACCACCTTCAACCAGAATACCAACCCTCACCGGTACCAGATCAAGACAACAATCCACTGGTTCAGTTATCATTCATGGCTCTGAGGATGAATCAGAACCCATCACACAACGCCGCCATAATCTTGCATCTCACGAACAACCCACCCCCCAGCGGACAAGGAAAGCGAAACAAACCCAGTACAGACTTGGCATGGGCCGTCCGGTAATAGCAGGCGGATCTGGCGCTCGTGCCATCACCAAGTCCGTCAGTATCCCTCGAACACCGAAACGATCACGGAGTAGCAAGTCGATCCAACCGTCGGAAACGACCATCACTGAGGGTCAGCAAATACGACTCTTCGTTACATATCTAATGCTGACGTATCACCAGAACCCGAACTTGTCAGCTCCATGGAATCTCGTGGGCGTAAGCAAAATCATTTTGACTTGCAATTCATCTCCAATTTCACTTGGTGACAGATACGAGGAAGAATCCGGAGCATGTGATTGATCAACCGCGGCTAAACATGCGTCCAATGCCCGAGCCTTCGAGCAAAGCTTTAGAAACAGCGATCGCTGAAGCGGTGAGTGGTACTTGCTGGAAAACTATGCTTGTGCTCATCTGTCAAGCAGCTTGCTCCAGTACAGCGGGAGTTGGACTCACACAAAGCACAACTCGCCGATCTAAAAGACAAGGTCTCTTCCTTGATCGAATCATTTGAGACGAAGATCCGGAATCTCACATCGGAGATTCAAGATCTCTGTGTTCGAGTAAAGAATTCATCTCCCCTTGATACGAGTCAAGAACGTCCAGTCCGAGTACTGGAGCCACCTTCAACGCCGAAGCGCGTCCGAACCCCTTACCGTCCTTCCTTTGCGTACGTTAACATGTTACACCTTGTGGTTTTCCATCTGAGTAGATGATAGTCTCCCAACAACCGAGAATTTTGGACCCTCCGACCTCTCAAGTGACCCTTCTAATCTTGATGCACTAGTGCCACCTGACTTGCTTACCGGTGATGATGTGGAACAACCTAGACAAATGGGTTTGCTATTGCCTGGGTTTCCGCACTCCACATTGGGTAAACGTCCTCGAGATTCGATATCGAGTAGCAATTCAGAGGTGTTGGAGCATTTACAAGAGGACATGGAGGCGGAGCCGGGGGACGATGTTGGTCGACCTGCTCATAAACGGGCGAAATTTCATGAGCCCGAGGATAAAAGTAGAGAGGTGCCATCATCATCCGTGCCTCCGTCAGCCGAGCCTTCTAATACCGCGGAAACTTCCCAGCGCGGTGGCCCTAGTTTCTCCGTTTTCTCTGGCGAGGAAGAAAACCCACCACCTATTGAGCGTCTCCCAAACTTTTATGCCCCCACTTCTCCTCCGATGGGCGTACCGGCGACTAGTTCCGCAAACAACGTTGAGAATCAAAATCCCTTCAGTTTCAGCTTCGTACCGATAACCTCGACCCCTGCGCAGGCTGTGTATCCTCTCACGATGGGAACTTTTCCCCATCCGGAACCGCCTACATCTCCTTCACCAGCCGCGAATCCCGATCGCCCAGGAAGTCGCCACTCTGATCGGCTTGGGGCATTTGGCGTTCCACGATCGAGTTCGAGAGCAAGTGGGCGTGCTGCCTCGGGGGGTTCTGTGGCACGTGGAGAGGCCAGTGGGACGAGTGGGCTTCAGAGAGCTCCTTCGAGCAATGAAGTCGCGTCGGGTCTTGGTCTGACGGCCATTAAAACTTCCGCTACTGAACAAGGGACCCCTGCCCCTCCAGCGAAGCGTACGATGTATGGGACGGAGTTGGATGGTGATACGAGATTTGGAGACTTTGGTGTCGAAGGTGTAGCGTCAGGGTTTTGGGCGGGTGGTAGGTTCTAGGTTCTGGATCACGAGGACATCAAAACTGTATTGTCAACCTTGAATTTGCTGATGCCATCTCGACTCATTGTCAGTCAGGTATACAGCATTGGTTTCCTTGTCTTTTAAACTTCTGTTTCTTCCACAGTTGGCTTTCACACTGTATGATCTCGTCATGTATGATATTAGTTGTGAACCTTACACATCTGAATACCTGGTAATACGGTAACTTGGGAGAGCGGTTAGAAATATCGATGAGATAGTAAATATTACGGTCTAGTAGTTTGCACGTTGCAATTATGGCAATCGTACATGATACGGCCGTCACACGGACGGAACAAATGACTGGATTTCCTCAAACAGAAGCTCTGGAGGCACGAGTTAGTGACGACGCAGTAGCGGCACGCAATTGGATACCTTTTAATTCGTCTTTGGTGAGGTCATCCTTGTACTCTGAGCAAAGGGCGTGAGATGACTGGAGATTTCACATGCGCTGGCCCACTCACGATCAAAATCAAAGTAGTCAGCATCTAATGATGCAACAGTTGGCTCATCTTCTGGATCGTGCTGAGATCATCAGAGACAACTGTCAGCGGTGACTTCACTGACGAAGGCGATCAAACGCACGTATGCTGAGATATAGGGATGCTCTAGAGCTTCATCCACAGTCATGCGCTTCTTCGGGTCGAAAGTCTGCGTCAACCATCAGCGATGGGCATCTACCGAAGAAAGCGATATTCCAACCAATGTTTTCTGCAAGAAATCGATGGCGTCTGAGGAAGCCTTGGGAAACAAATGTGTGAAGGGCCTCCGCTTGCGGATAGGGAGCGCTCGGATATAGTCTCTTGATCGCCTTGACGTAATGGAATAAAACTCGTCCAATGTCGGTGTACCTGCCCAGTGACATGGCTGAGATCGCACGACATAACAGTAGCGGTGAAGCATGCTGACCTATGACGTCCAGAATGAGGTCAAGCTGATGCCCATAGTCTCGGCCGGGAAAGAGTGCCTTCCGGTTCAGCAGTTCTGCCAGGATGCAGCCGACCGCCCATAAATCAACAGCCTAATAAAACTAAGCATCTCGATCTGATAGTGCGATATCATCCACCGTACCTTGGTGTACATCTTGAACGAAAGCATGATTTCGGGTGCCCGATACCAGCGCGTCGCTACGTACTCCGTCATCAGTCCTGCCTCCTTTGATCCCGGTGCAGTCGAGTTGACACTCCGGGCTAGACCAAAGTCGCAGACTTTCAAATCGCAGTTCGCATTCAACAACAAGTTTGCAGGCTTGAGGTCGCGGTGAACGATGTCGGCGCTGTGGATGGACTTGAGGGCTCGAAGGAGTTGGTAAATGAAATACTGGGAAGAACCAGATTAACAAAGGTACCGAGCGGAATAAGGAAAATACACACTTGGCAGTGATCATCAGAGAGTGATTGCGTGCGTATGACGCGATGCAGATCGGTTTGCATCAGCTCTTGGATGACTAACTAAAGGTGAGTACAATGTTCGTCTCGACCATGAGCGACTTACAATAGACTTCCTTGAAGTCATCTAGGCTCGGAGGCTTGGTGATGTCCAATATTGAGATGATCTAGGGTGATGATCATTAGTGAAGCTATGATGTTCATCAAGGACGGCAGATGGGCTTGCATTTTCATTCACGCATACTTCAGAAAAGAACTTGAGTAACTTGAGTTCTCGTAACGTCCGAAGGCAGAAGAGGGTATGGTCAAATGGGAGGATCTTCTTGATGGCGACGTATTTGCCTGAGGGCTTGTGGAGGGCTGCTGCCACAGTTCCATATGCGCCTTCTCCGAGTGCATACAAGATCTCGTAATCAGGGCCTGTGTGGAACGGCAAGGTCATGAAGAGTGGCATCGGCAGGGCCGTCGGTAGTACTGACCGGTGTCGAACTTGGGTAGTGATTTCTGGGTCTTGGACTTTTCAGCTGGGGGCACGGTCATTGCGGGGCCCGGGTGAGATATGACGGACGAGTAGTACTTTGAAAGGGGAGAGCAACTACGGGCATACTTATAGAGTAGCGATGTACTTGATTGATTGATGGGATGTAGCCATGCGGTGACGACAGCGGGCAGTGTCAGACGTGAACAGCGGTGATCAAGGGGCGTTGGCATCGCCTCGGTGAAGATCAAAAGATGGCCACCAAACTTACACCCTGCGATGCAGACTACGGTCACAGGCCATTTTTATTTTTACTCGTCCCCTGCCGCTTCCCTCGCTTTCTTCTCCTTCTTCAATCGCTTCCTCTCTCTCCGTGCTTCGTCGTCTTCATCTCTCTCTTTCTCCTTCTTCTCCTTCTTCTCTTTCTTTTCCTTCTTCTTTTCGGTGGGGTCCGATCCTTCCACGACCATCGACACGTCGCCGTCTGCAACTTCAGATTTACGCTTGCGTTTCTTCTCTTTCTCTCTCTCTTTCTCCTTCGGCGGGGAACCAGACGGTTCGGCTACCGCTGCCGGAGCTGGTGGCTCAGGGACAGGGACAGCCGAAGCGGAGGGTTGCTAAAGGAAGCTCAACATACCGCTAGAGTGATCAAATGAAACCCACTTCTCGGTTATAGTCGATATAATCGCGGCTCCAATCAGCAGGAGTGACGCCATCAATCTTCTCTCCGTGTTTTCCGAGCTTCCCTTCCTTGACCATCTTTTTCTTCTGCAATGCCATTGGACCAAGGCCCCAGCGGCGGGGGTAAGTGTCCCGCTCCATGATACACCGCTTCACTTTCGCGACGACACCGTGATCGCAAGTCGCGAGCTCAACTGTGGACATTTGAGCGATCGCCAGCGCAATGGCTTCTCCTACTCAAACGTGAATACTCGATCGGTTATCAAGAAGCTGAAACGTTACCTTTCGTCGTCATGAGGACGACATCTTCATTGACAGAAATATCAGCTTCGTACCGAAGGAGACCAGGAATCATGAGTTTCGCCCCGTAGCACACTGCATTCACGGCACTATCTTTCACCACGATACGCTTGTAACCCACCAATAGGCTCTCCAGGGGTCGAATAACCCGACGGAGGTATGACTCTGAGGAAGGTTAGCCTGGCACAGGGAATGATAACGTGTGCATACCATCGCGTGTGTTATCATACATCCACTGCGCGTCCAGTACATCGTGCATAGTCACCATATCATCGTTTTCTGACATGGCACCACTTCGTACTCGCCTGAGCTCTTGCATGTGACCGCCGACGCCAAGCACAAGACCTAGATGGACGCATAGAGTTCGAATGTAGGTGCCTGCTTCACACGACACCCAGAATACAGCAAGATTCCGCTTCTCATCGAATTCCAGAAGCTTGGATTCATAGATGGTACGTATGCGCAATTGGCGCTTCACGGCAGAAATGAGGGGGGGTCGTTGGAAGAGTGCACCACTCAGGGTTTGAAGGGCACGAGGGAGGGCAGTGGGATTCGGGAGGCTGGAGTGTAACCGCAGAACACAAACATACTCCTTTCCTGAATACCAGTCAATTGGGTTGTTGGCGCGCAAGAAGGATATGTGCGTACCTGCGCCTTGTTGGGATTTGACCAGACGCGTCGCCCGGTCAATACAGACGATTAGACAGCCCGTCACCTTTGGGTCAAGCGTTCCACTGTGACCAGTTTTCTCCGCTCGCAATATCCGTCTTAGCCAAGCGACGACTTCATGCGAAGAAGGATTTGACGGCTTGTCAAGGTTGATGACACCAGACCTGCAGAGCAAAAGGCGTGAAAGGTAAGCAAGAGACAAGGACAAGAGCAGAGAGATTACTTGATGTAGCTGGAGATGTCGCGTTTGAGAGGACTGCTCCCTGATGGAATGGGGGTGAAATGACTTGATCGAATGAGTAGCTTGTCGTAGTTTTTCAGAAGCAAAGGCCATTGGGAAGTGTCAAGTTTTGGTTGCGAAGATTCAGACTTGATAGCGTAGTCGCCCTCCCTCTGTGCGGAGGCGACTTGCTCGCGAGTCAGCGATGCAGCCATTAGTATGTTTTGGAGGAGAGTATCGTGTGAGAGTATCTCCCCATTTCCGGTGATTATGCAATCTAAATGATCGTGGGAATCAAACTGTATAGTTTTAAGCCCATATCATCATCGCTCTGGCTAGTCGAGGTCAACACATTCCTCAAGCTCGTCAAGATGGTCAGTCCTGGCATCGCTTTGCTGAGTTACTTCTCAGTAGGCTCACGCCTTGATCCTTTAGCCCGCCGCCCCAAAGACGACCTCTACACGACACAAATTCGTCATTGACTACTCGCGCCCCGCTGCCGACGGTGTCTTCGACGGCGCCGACTTTGAAAAGTTCCTCCATGACCGCATCAAGGTCGAGGGAAAGACCGGGCAACTTGGCGACAATGTCAAGATAGCGCGCGATGGTAGAGTGTCTCTTGGACACCATGGATGTCCGTTGATCCCCTTGTAGCATCCAACAAGATCACTGTCACGTCCAACGTTCCCTTTTCAAAACGATACCTCAAGTACTTGACAAAAAAGTTCTTGAAGAAGAACACTCTACGTGATTGGATTCGTGTCGTCGCTTCTTCAAAAGACGTCTATCAACTCCGGTTCTACAACATTGCGTATGTATCAACTTCTTCTATGGACCACCTATTCATCATCATGAATGCACAGCCGGGATGGTGATGAAGAAGAGGAGGAGTGATCTCACACTCGGCCAGCGACCATGTATTCTATTCTACTACACGTCCCTATGGGCAATATGAGATAGATTCAACAGGTCTAATGCGTCTATTCTATACGAACGCAACGAAACCCTCTCCAACTGCGTAGCCCTCCCGATGTGCCTGATACACTAGCTTCGTTTATGAACGTCCTAATCATCTAATGACCATCTTCGCGCTAGTACTCGTGGATGGCTCGGTCTCTGGTTCCAGCTTCGTCCTACCCAATGCAGCCATAGCGAGTTTATGCCACTTGGTTTGTGACTCCGTCAAAGGCTTTCCTCGGAGTTGTTGTGCCAAAATATTACTCAGTTGAGTCCGCACAATCTTCATGGCAACGTTGGCTCTAGGGGCAAGACGATACTTGACCTTGCGATCCACAATCGCTATGTCTGATATGGGCTGGGGACAGTTCAAATGCGACGTTCAAGCCTTTGAAACAATGACAAACCTTGAAGTCGCATTCACCACACAACAGAAGCATGGCGAGGTCCTCGATCGGAGCAGTTTCCCAAGCATACAACCTTTTCGATTGCCTGAGCTTCCGATTGAGCGTGCTTGTTCAGAAAATGCCGTCTCAAGACATACATAAGAGTGAAGTAAGTCAGATAATTGGTGGTCAAGTCTTTTGGTTTTCTCCGAAAGTTGACAGACGAAGGATGGAAATGCACGACTTTGTTGTTTGACAGTGTGTGCATTTCCGAGCCATCGACATAAATGAGTTTGGGATATAGCCCGGACAGCAGAGCGGCGTTGATGATGGCAAGATTGTTACTGTTGCTGTCCAGCTGAGGGGGCACTGTAACAAACCGATATCTGTTGCGTCCAAATCGAGCACTGCCCAGAAAATGACACTTTGCATCGCAGTGACAGTCCAAAGACCTACCGACTGAGCTCCTTGACGAATTCCGCGTCGACACCAATGAAAGAAGAATCGACCAAATACCTAGAACAAGATATCAGCGACACGAACGCAGACGGATACAAGTCGCCAACCCAAGAAGTTGTTGACGCAATTCTTCAATCTGCACAAGGTTTTCATGGCTCAAAAAGTTCTTCCGACAGAACTTGTAGGCGAGCCCTCGGTTAGCGGACCTCCGCCAAGCGGCAAAAACAGCATGAATTGTCAAGAAGTCCGAATTATCTGCACGCTTCTGCATAAGAGGCAGAGGGATCAGGGAATGCACCACCCACTGGTACGAAATTCACTCTTTGCACGATCGGCCTCTTCCTCCATCCCAAATGGGGTTACAAATGGTGACTTTGAGCTCAATGCTGCAGCGATGGTCAACGCTGGGTCAAGACAACGAAATATCACAGCCATTAAAAGGAATTTCCCAAGGTGAACGTCCGTAGGTAGCTTGCTCAGTAATCGACCCATAGGGGTGATATCTTCTGTGGGTGTCAGAGCTCGCACCTGAACATGCCGACTGAGTCTTCCATAAGGAGTCTTCCAGAATTTTCGTACCTCCACTAAGGCCGCGATAGCTCTCTGGACATTTATTGGTGCAGGGGGGTCCAAAGCATGGCATAGGACATCTTCGATCGACGCTCCCATCTTTACCTTCATAGTCTTGATTCGCAAGGCGAGATCTGATAGACTCAGTCTCATCATTTCTGGTAGAGGGTGCTCGGCAAGCTGGGATACATATTGAACTACGTCCTAGAGAGG
>JBBPOC010001103.1:0-11609 GCA_038091235.1 Tylopilus rubrobrunneus | reverse complement strand
CCTCCACCAGCCACCATCAGAACTCTCGATGTCAGTGCTGAGTGCGAACCAGTCACCGTGCAGCTAGATCAAAGGTGCGACGGAACAGAGGAGAGCAGCGAGGCTGAATTATCTGGTGGTGTTACATCGCTTCGCAATAGGTTTTCGTGAGTCGTCTTTATCCTCCTCTCTTCGTTATGCTTTCGGTGCTTTGCTCGGCTTACTCTTGTTCCTACGTTTATCCCTGCTACAGTTCACCGATGCAAGTGCAAACATCCAGGTCGTCCTCGCCACGGCCGTCGACGCCCAGACTCCCACCTAGACCCCCAATAATGACCCCACAGAGCGACTCGGTGACGATCGAACATACACGCCCGGTAATCCCTCCTCGGCATACCAAACCCTTGGCTCCCGATGTTTCTCCGTCTCTTTCAGCGGACATCGCCACGGATCCCTCTCCTTGCCTAGGCAACGTTGCAGCCATAGGGAACCGTTTCCTGCGAGTGTCCATGACTGTCGCTTCAGAAAAGGCTAAACAGGGGTATTAGTTCCCAGGACGCTTCCAAAACTTCTCTCCGTGGTGATAACTCATCGTCGCATAGCGAGCCAAACATCCTTGTATCAAGCCCCACAGCCTTGCCTTTCCATCCTCAACCACTGGCGTCCACCTCGTCGCTTTTTACACGAGACGATAGTTTAGAGCTACCGAGGAGCTCTGAATCGTCCGTCTATAGCCCGTTCTCCGACGACGAATCTGATATCTCCGAAGTCTCTGAGGATTCTCTATCACCGGTCGTCCAATTTAGGAAAGCAAGTGGTTCTGATGAATTCGCGAACAGTGTACTGCACCACGAGCGGACGTACTCGGAAAGTTCCAGCGAGAATCTCTCCAGTTTCATGCCTCCTTCCAAGCCGAAACCACCCCCTCGGCCAACTTCACATGGTCCACCGCGTCCCCCTCGCCGACCTAATGGCTTATCCCTGCCTTTACCCTACGAATACACCTCTGCTACGACCACGCCCACACAGTCCGCCATACTGCTGCCTCGTCGACTTCCGCAGGAAGAATGGGACAGAAGTCATATCTTCCGCACCACCTCTGCCAGCTCGACCGTTACCTACGCATGACAGCTCCTTGCCTTCCATTGAAACTGCTTCACTGGCTGAACGCAAGCCCATTCAAGTTCTTGTGTCGGTCGTAGTTTCTGAGGATTGGCTAGGCCAAGGGTTTATCATCGATGTGGAGACCAAAGCGAAGGGCAATAGCCTCAACTAGCCATGTCAGCCCGAGGAAATTGGTATGTTCGTTCTTCTCCCTCTATCTCGATATAACCGTTTAATTACTACCATGGGGTGCGTCTAGTATTCGTAGACCCGTACATATTTTCCATCCTTCCGCCCGGTACGGTACCCACTATTACGGAACCCTCTAATAGCTAGAGCAATCCTTCGCTTCCAACAAGTGCCTCATCACAACCGCGAGCAACTGCGCCGTCACAGCCGCAATCATCCTCGGCCCCGGTCATTCAAGTCCTTTCCTCCATTAATATGTTCCCCATTGCCCCCCCTTCCCTCAACCATCTACTCCCTCAAATAGCGCAAATGGACCTGCAGTGGACGTTGATGCGTCTCAAACAAACTAGGCGCGTCGTAATTTCCATCATCATGTAAGCGATCTCGCCCTCTACCCTTTATCATCTGGGCCTCACGGATTCGCCGAAGGGCCGCCTGGCAAGCCTCGGGACGATCCCCGACAGATACGATGTCGTCATTTCCACCGCATGGTACCGCAGAACGTGGTCGTCGACACCGCCGCCCAAAGACAAACCTGTATCAACTCCCTCCGCCAGCAAAAGGTCGGTCGCACCTCCTTCATGGTCCTCAAGAAGCTCTCCGTGGAGCACGTCAATGAATGGATACAGACGCCCGAAAATGTCCTCGCTTGTACATCCCCGTTAAGCCCAAAGATCCCAAGGTCTTGCCTGCGTTCTATAAAGCCCTCGGTAAAGCACTCGTCGTGGACGGCCTTGAGCAAGCGAGCCGAATCGCGCTCGGTGGAGCGAACCGATGGCATGTGCCCACCCTTTCCAGTAAGCTGATCGATGCATCTAGGACGATGTCCGGAGGTGAAACCCATGTCATCTGTGGGGCGATGAACTCCAAGTTGGCCGCGGATGCAGTAAGACAGGAGGTATTGAGACAGGCATCATTGGGGACACAAATAATATGCTGTCTCTTGCATTGTCGCCTGCTGACAATTGTCTCGTCACTGGTTCTGAAAGTCTCGGGGAGAATCGATAGTTGGAGCGCTTCGAACGGTTCGGCGATCTAGCCGACTTACAACAGCAATTTCTATTTTACAGAAATTGGCCAGGTCTACATCGGTCTGGGATAACCGGTACATCGTAATACTGCAAAATCTCGGTGCAGCATTCCTGTATCGATTCAAGCGCCTTAGTAGATTGGCTGACCTCGCTCCTCACGGTCACCCCAACAAGCCCGGCCTTCTCGGCAACCTCGGATGCTCCTTTTTCATTCGTTTCGAGCGCCTAGGCGAGGTCGGCAACCTCAAGGACACCATTTTGAGGTCGAGGGATGCGCTTAACCTCGCTCCTCACAGTCATCCCGACCGGCCCCACTGTCTCAACAACCTCGGTAACTACCTTTTGGCTCGTTTCAAGCACATCGGCGAGCTCAGTGACCTCGAGGATGGCATTTCGAGGTTGAGGGATGCGGTTGACCTCACTCCTCATGGCCATCCCAGCTGGCCCGACCGTCTCAACAACCTCGGCAGCTCCTTAATGACTCGTTTCGGGCTCCTCGGCGAGGTCAGCAACCTCGAGGATAGTATTTCTAGGTTGATGTATGGGGTTGAACTCACTCCTCACGGTCATCACAATCGGCCCAGCTGCCTTGGCACCTCCTTAAAAACTCGTTCCGAGCGCTTCGGTGAGGTCAGCGACCTCGAGCACGCCATTTCGAGGTCGAGGGATGCGCTTGACCTCATTCCACACAGTCACGCCAACAAGCCCGAGCTTCTTAAAAACCTCGGCCACACCTTCTTAACTCGTTTCGAGCGCCTCGGTGAGGTCAACGACCTCGATGACGCCATTTCGATGTTCAGGGATGCGCTTGCCCTCACTCCTCATGGTTACCCTGACAGGCCCGCCCGTCTCGAAAGCCTCGGCACCTCCTTAAATACTCGTTTCCAGCGTCTTGATCAGGTCAATGACCTCGAGGACGCCATTTCGAGGTTGAGGGAAGCGGTTGACCTCACTCCTCATGGTCACCCCCAAAAGCCCAGTCACCTCCACAGCCTCGGCAGCTCCTTAATAACTTGTTTCGAGCACCTCGGTGAGGTCAACGACCTCGAGGACGCCATTTCAAGGTTAAGGGATGCGGTTGACCTCATTCCTCATGGTGACCCACCCTGACCAGCCTGGTTGTCTTGGTGACTTCGGCAACTCCCTAAAAACTCGTTTCGAGCGCCTCGGCAAGGTCAGCGACCTCGAGGACGCCATTTCGAGGATGAGGGGTGCGCTTGACCTCACTCCTCACGGTCTTCCCGACCAACCCGGCCATCTCAACAACCTTGATACCTCCTTAATGGCTCATTTCGAGCACCTTGGTGAGGTCAGCGACCTCGAGGAGGCCATTTCAAGGTTCAGGGATGCGGTTGGCCTCACGGTCATCCCGACCAGCCCCGCCGTGTCAACAACCTTGGCAACTCCTTAAGAGCTCATTTCCGGCACCTCGGTGAGGTCAGCAACCTCGAGGACGCTATTTCGACGTTCAGGGATGCGGTTGACCTCACTCCTCACGGTCATCCTAACAAGCCCGGCTGTTTGATCAACCTCTGCATGTCCTTCACCGTGACCACTTGCTTTGAACGATGTGGGGAGTGTAAACTTGAGCAAGCAATTTCTGTGTTTTCTCACGTTGCGTCATCCCCAATTGGTCCCATCACTCATCGTTTTTTCGCTGCACAACAATGGATATCATGTGCCCGCCGTATTCGACACCCTTCTCTCCTGCATGCATATTCCGTTGCTCTCTACCTCATCCCTCAACTTGCATGGATCGGCCGATATTGTACGGGAAGCAGCCGCTGCCGCCCTAGATCCTGGCTTCCCGATAGTTGCAGTCGAGTGGCTTGAGCAAGGGCGTTTGATTGTTTTTGGGGAGCTCCTCCAGCTTCGTAGCTCATATCAAGATTTGTCGGTCGCTCATCCAGATTATGCGCGTAGATTGTGCGAACTCTCTGCCAAGCTAGACCAATCACTGGCAAGTGCTAATCGCGAAACTTCGTCGGAAGAGACTAGTGGGGCATCTCAAACGAACAAGTCGCCGTGCCAACTGGCAGACAGGCAGCGTAGGCTCGCCATCGAGCGAGATAAACTCCTCTAGGACACCCGGCGCTTGCCAGGTTTCGAGCAATTCCTCCGCCGTAAACGGTTCTCTCAGCTCCGCGCTGCAGCCCACGCTGGACCAGTTGTCATCCTTAACGCTACAGAGACGCGTTGCGATGCACTAATTGTGCTTGCCGACGTGGACCACGTTATTCATGTACCGCTTACCAAATTCACCTACCACCAAACTGTTGGTCTTCAGCACATCATGAATCGTGAAGCAAGGGTAGGAAGAACGGCAGAAATACCTGGCGTCAGCTGGGAGTCTATCTTATCCTCTTTGTGGACTGACGTCGTCAAACCAGTCCTGGATGCTTTGGCTTTCTCGGTACGTGTCGTTGCATCAATTTAGATCTAATTTATTTACCTACGTTGTGGAACAGGAGCCCGGAGACTTGTCGCGCATTTTCTGGTGCCCTACTGGTCCTTTCACGTTCCTGCCCACCATGCAGCCGGTTTGTATGGCACTCAGTACTCGCTGTTGGAGAGATACATTCCCTTTTACGGACACAGCGCGTGGTTGACACGCGCGCCGCTCGTTCCACTTTCCTCCAGTCTCGTACCACGTCGACTGGGGTGTAACCCCTCCTACAGACGACGTGTCCCGAGACTCGCGACCTGGCCATAAACTGTCCGATTTTCATATCTCATCCTACATGCCTACTCCCAGCATTCTCGCTCCGCCACCCGAGCCCAGTCCTTGTACGACACACATCAACGACCTCCGCATTCTCGGAGTCTGTCAGCCACCTTCAGACGGCCTTCATTCGTTATCAGGCCTGGGCCCTTCGCTGGAACACATCCGAAAAATGATTGAAAAATCTCCTGCGGCACAAATAATCTTTGTGGAGTCCTCTCAAGGCACGGTGGAGGAAGTATTCGGATTGATGAAGGATGCAGACTGGGTCCACTTTGCGTGTCACGACGTCCAAGATCTCGCAGACCCGACCCAGCGTGGGCTTTGTCTCGCGAATAAACGCCGTTTAGCGCTACGTGACATCATCACACTGAAGCGGTCCTGCGGTGGCCTTGCCTTTCTCTCCACGTGTGAGACGGCCAAGGGGGGCGTGCGTCTCTCAAAGGAGGCGACGCATATACTCACCAGGAGGTATTCGCAACAACATGATGATGAGTGGGTCAGAGGGTCGTCTCCTCGATCTGTATGCCAGGATCCTTGTTGCAGTCCTGTATCCCCTTGAAGCCTTCCACCAGAATCGATAGAAGAGATGTTAAGTTGGCATCCTGTGGGGCCTACTGCTCCCCCTCCAAAGGTGAAAACGTTATTCTCTGCCATAGCATACGACAGGATTTCCCACTCTTCTCGGGATATGCTGAGAGGCATGATAAGGTTGTAAAGGCTATGAAGAGCCTCAAGTATGCGGCGTATCTGTAAACGGGCCTGAGTATCCGATTGGACAGCTGGTGCAAAGGTGCCTTGACCTTGACCTTTGACTACAGTGCTGGCAAGATTATAGGAACCTTCGTAAGACGAACTTGTAGCCTGAGGTTGAGCTGAGCGGTCATTCCGTTTGAAGGAAGGAAGCTTGTAAACCGCTTCGTAACCCCCCTGCAACGAATCCTTGGATCCCCACGTGAGAATCCGGAGCTCTTCCACAAGCTTCTGAATTGATCCATATTCCGAATAGCTCTCCAGAGATTTGAGGGTGTGAATGCAGCCCACCGTGATAGACTTTGTTGGATCCCCTCCAATTTCGAACACAAATGGAACGCCGGGGACCATTCGGATCATACCTGGAATTTGAAGGCAGCCCTCGCCATCGCTGGAGATCACACGAGGATCCACAGACATATTTGGGGGTGATACAATGTTGGTGTATCGGTGAGACAATATAGGGGCATCACCGGGGTCGTACTTCAAGTTTGTAGAATACCGGTGACGGCGGCGAAATCGATCGTCAGGGGACACATTGAGTGAGTATATGGGCGCGAGAGGATAATACAGTCCCTCTGGTGCACGTTGTGGTGAGGGCGGGGCAAGGCAGAGTGGCAAACGCGTAGGAGGCTCTGCTTTGAAGAGGGTGGAAGCTGGCCATTTCAGCCAGTGTGTTGGGTCGTCGGAAGTGGGGATGGCAGTGTTGCCCTGCCGAGGAAGACCGTATGTTGCGGGAAGGTGCGAGTTAACCGAAGGATCTAGCGTCCCTGCAGTATTGCTGCCCTTAAGTGCACCCAAGAGTTAGACATTGAAGGACAGTACCCGGAACCAAGAGATCCATGAAACTGGCGCGAGAAGTATCTCTCGTGTCTTGATCGAGCTCGTTCATTACGATGGAAGTGGTGGTCGTGTGTTGGAATCGCCCGGTCGAATCCATCAACAGATTAGGGGTAAGTTTCGGAGTCGCCGTGTCACAACCAACCACAAATACATCCATTCCAACGACCGACCGCGTAAGCACGTACATCAACACCATCTCTTCCTTGTCGTCACCATCTTGTGCAAGGTGTTGTAGCCGTTTCCCGGGGCCAACAATACTTCCGCTGCCCGGTCTTGCTACACCCTCCAGCACCATCCTTCCGAAGGCCATTGCTACCACCTGCGCCAGATGTTTCCGATTCTCAGCGAGGTTTTGCATCATCATCAACCCGCTCGTCAACTCGTGTGAGCGCACGGACCCCAATGACGTTATTGTATATTGAGGCGACAAACGACAGGCTCGTTATGATCCGGATGCAGTAGACGAGTTTGGAGGAGAAAGCGGCGATGCGGTGGGGTGAAGGTGTTGCTCGATTTGTTACACGTATTTGGTGCAATCGTAGCGTCAGCCAAAGCAGGATCCAAAGGTTCTGGTTGACAACAAAACATTAATAAGAAGGCACAGAAGTACCTACACGCTGCCTCCCTGACACTTTCGTGAAAATAAAACTGCCCGGCCAGGAACGTGAGCCCGAGAAGGCTACGGCAGAAAGGGCCCGAACCGGGATGCTGGCATAACTAGAAATGCTTCAAGTTGGCGCTTCTCGTCGATTGTACCGGCCCTTGTCGCCCTCTACACTAGGGGAGCCACAGGAGATAAGTGGCATGTCCTCCTCGCCAAAACCAACAAATGGCCGTACGAACCGCATGACTTGTCACTTAGTGTCCCATCTCAACATCAAGAATATTAATGCCGGCATCTGAGTCGTTCCTTCTTAGGTACTGTGAACCTTGAAAATTGCTGCCAGGGAAAGGAACGAGGACGGCATCGGGGAAAGATGAAATAGGAGCCAAACTGGAGTTCTTCAGCAGAGGACTCGGAGGGACGCAGTGTTCGGACCTAATTGTACAACGTGACGCACGTTTGAACAGACACCAGAGAAGTTTAATTACGGATGTGACTCACTTGGACGTCAAACTTTGCTTCGTGCCCCAAGTAGTGAGAGGGTGCTCTAAATCGGTGCCAGTGAGGTTGTCACGATCTAGAGCGCCTTGCTCCAGCGTGTAACCCTACGCCGAACCCAAATACTGGGGATCAGCATCGGCCACGAACCACGAACGTGGACGCAGCGGACATCCCTGGGTGCTTGGAGGGATGGAGGACCGGTAGCCGAGCGCACTGTAGGGTACGAAACTGAAACATCCGTCTCGAGAAGCCACGTGGCTTTTTTTTCAGAAATGACGTAGGCGAATCTGAAAAAATTGCCACGTGGCTTGCCTATACCTTGTGCGCTGTTGTGGCAGTGAGGCACGAGCGGTCAGAGTCTAATTCCTCTCGCTCACTTCGAAATACATTTTCTCAGATCTGGGCTCGCCGGGCGAGTCGGGTTCGCTCTTTTGCTTTTCGCGTGACTATCGTTTCATCTTCAAGACCATTCGGTACTCGGAGTACAAGACAAGTTACTACTTTTAATGCTCAAGGAATACTATGCACATGTCAAGAACGATCCCCACACCATGTTGTCCCGCTTTTGCAGAGCCACGTCCGTACTTTTTCTGACTCATCACCTGACCTGCATCTCGTTCGATCAGAAATGGTACATCGTTCGCAGAGTTATGGGTCATTAATATTGGTCGAGACAAAACATTGTCAAGCGCAGCCGTATCAAATGATTCTCCCGCGCCATCTCTGTTGTAGGGGAAGAGATCCCGATGAGCCAGGATGATGTCGTCGCACAACTTACACCGTTCATCCCCAATCCGTAACTGTTACTCACCCCTGGTTTTTCATCGAACACGACGGCCCATTCTCATGTCCAACTTGGATGGGCATACTTCCGAGTTGCGGTGCTCCCTTCCTTGCATATCCTCGATGCCCAGTTGCTTGACGATGTTAGGGTAAATTCTGCGACTACCCGCCGACTTCATTCGGAGGGCCCGGAAGCACCAGTCGATGAGGACCAGGGTGCTGAGTTACCGAACTACTCTGTACGTCCGTGATCGCGTGGCAAACATGTACTTCACTGATGCAGCAACAACGCGGTTGAAGAAATCGACTAGACTCAAATCCTGTGGTAGTCTTCGTCGGCTCTGTCTCCTTGCAAGCAACGTGTTCACCTGGTATGGTTGGTTCAAAACATTGGGTAGGAAGTGCTGAGTTGGTTGAATGGCGCGTATCGTTCTGTTGCTCCGGATTAAGAGCATTACGACGGGACTCTGCTATAGACAGCGCCTATTGTTTGATCTGAGCCTTCCACTGCTTGAGCTTTGCGTCTGAAGATGTATGTCATCTACATCATCACAAAAAAGGCAAATTTCTGGTATTTGATTACATGTCTGACGTTGTTCCCACGATGTAAGATGCACGTGACAGAAATCAAGTCGCGTCGCATGGCTTATGTCAGACGCGTCATCGATGATGAAATTGCTCGTCCATCGGATACGAACGCATATAGCTACGGAGTATCTGCCACAGATACGACATTGTAGAGATTATTCTGGTAATACATGACATGACCATCTCATTGCATCGAGTGCTAACATGGCCTACAATGCATCACTGCCACGATTCCTTTGTTGTGATGTCACAGACTATATAACTCGCTCGGATTATGAGAATACAACAATATATTACCTGCCTTCCAACAGTGAGTACAGTGGTCTTACAGCAAACCATATCCATCCTGTGACCAAAATCTTCATCAAGTTCCTCCCCCTCGCTAACATTGTCGAGATATAGGGCCAGGATGCGATAGGAGCTGTCGAGAGCAGTTGCAAGTGCGAAATCGATGGCGACGGCGTCGTATACGATAGAATTGGTGGCAGGAAGGGTGGCGCAACAAGCGCAGCACGCCGCAACTTGAAGCGAGTCGAAACGGATACCCTAGCTTCAGAGAAGGCGCGCCAGCACGGACAACCAAAGTGCACGACGGCACACATACCCGAGCTATCCATACCTCTGGATGCATTCAGAACGCTTTGGACGTGTCGACGAAGCTGCTAAACGTGTCAGGACGTGAGTGCAACCGCTCAGAGCAGGGGGAGGGGGAGGACTTACCCTAGAGAACTCCAGACGAGCTGGAGGACCAGAAACGCGATACGGCGGCATGAGGCGATGTCCAAGGCGCCCGGGAACGCCCAATATGCGATGTAAATGAGTGCGTCGACGTGAGGAATGCGCTACGTCAATATAGGCCATCAGGAGGCTGTAGGAGCGGGCAGGACACGCTGGAAGCCATCGGGGCCGATTCAGACTGGGAAAACGTCGTCAAAATTGTGTATGCGATGGGATAGAAATGAGGATAACAAGCGCATCGTCGAAACGAGCACGCAACGTCAAGATAGACGGCCAGCCTGAGGCGGTCAGATGGGCGAGTTGGGACGCGTCGGAGGCGCGAAATCGATGGCGACAGCGCTGGATACGATGGGAAATGGTGCCGGAAGGATGGAACAACGAGAACAACGCGCCGCGACTCGAAACGAGTCGAGACGGGTGCGCTAGCTGAAGAAGGCACAAATCAGTGCCGGTAGTGCGAATGAACGACAAGGAGCATACCTGGACCATCCAGACCATCTAGCCATTCCATATTACCTGCAGATTGATCCATGGGGGAGTGGGTTCTGCAAATCGAAGGCGGCGTGTCCAGGATCAGGTGAACCCAGATTTCAAGGATGAGCGGGAGAGGGTCTTCAATTCTGCTGAAGTTAAGCCACACGTGATATAGTTCCGATAAGTCGCGTCACATTTTCAGACTCCGACTTATCTCGCTTGTCTCCCTCCATCATACATCCCTCGTTTTGAGCCTTCCTCATCGCCTCAAGCTCATCAGATGAGTGATATTTATCTATCTAGTGTTTAAGGTCGTATTCTCAATGAATTTACAGATTTAGAGACTGGTTCAAATTGGTGGATTCAGTCGCTGTGAAGCGGATGTAGCAGATTATATAATCATCCTCAACCACCTCATGACGATGACACAGTCCCTCACTCACCTCGCGACGCGGCGACGGCAACATCGCCCTCTCCCTTTCCCTTGTCCTTGCACACCTCGCAACGCGACAACGACTATGGCACATTTTCGCCCTCACCCACCCCGCAACGACGATCACGCGCCCTCACCTCGCACGGAAAAGGAAAAAAACCTGCCACAGGACAAGGTAAGGAGGAGGTTCTTCCAAGCGTGAGAACACAGGGAAGAAGGGAAAAATGCATAGATACCAGGTAAGTGCAATCACGACTGTTTTACTTCTTTCCCTTGACACGTGGTTCAGGTTTCGTGCTCCAATCATGATTCGATGCACCGTGTTCGTGTCGACAACACACCCGTCCCCCTTGCGTGCCTCTAGACCCTGCACACCTCACCCTCTTCGCCCGCCCCATCCCGCACATCCCGACACCGTACCTCCGCGCCCTCATTGGCGTCGTCTCACCCGAGCTCGCAAACGCATATCCGCGGCGAGCTTAGACGAGCCTGTGGGAGGTCGTCGGGACCGGGTTTGACGGTCTGTTCAAGTTTGTGCCCGGGGGGAGGACAGCGTCGAGCGGGGTGTCGATGGGCCGGTATCAGAGGCGATGCGGGGGTGGCACGTCCAGCACGTGAGGTGCTCGCAGGGCTCGGGCCGTGTACATGGGAGGATTGCGGATCAGGCGACGCGTTGGCGGGTGCAGACACGGCGTTTGCGCGGCGCGCGTTCGTGGATCTGTCCCCCGGCCAGCAGAGTGTCGTGCTGTTGATGCGCGTGCTCGTCGGTCGGCCGCAGCTCGTGCTCTTCGACGAGGTGTAGGCAGTGATGGACGACCGGATGGTCCGCGCTGCGAGACGGTATCTGCGCTTGGGTGGTGTCGGAGA
>JBBPOC010001102.1:0-11614 GCA_038091235.1 Tylopilus rubrobrunneus | reverse complement strand
GTCATGGAACTAAAGTCGACATATACTCTCCTGTCTGCTGACGACCCCCCCTCGTGATCTGATCAGTCAACCCCCCACTGGCATGACTTCATTATTTTATCCCACACTCGCACAAGCGGTCCGCTCGCGACGACCTCCACCTCACAACACACCCTCGCCCTAGCCATGCGAGTCCCGGTCTTGTTCGCCTGTCTGGCATTGCCACTCCTTTCTGCCGCCCAGGTATGTCTTCCCTTCCATTCACCCCCTACCACTCGCTCACTCGCTCCCTTTTCTGACAGTCTTCGCAAGTATCTCCTCCGATTCCCCGCGTGAACCTTCCTAACTCTGCTCTAGTAACAACTCGCAAACTACCATCACTTCTGCCCCGAGTTTAGCCAGTCAGTCGGCCTCTGCCTCTGGCAGTGGGTCTGTCTCTGGATCGGGCAACATCACAGGCTCGGCGACCATTACCGGAAATGCAACTACGACCGCAGCCACGACGTCCAATCTACCAACCGCTCCCACCACCATTGCCGGCGCCAACGGCGGTGGCCCTAACGGCGCACCAAGTCCCGGAGCAGCTGGATCTGGTGGCGTATACGGTCCACCTGATGGCTACATCGCCAGCGCAGAAGCACTACGCAGCGCTGGGCTCCTTGGCTTCGTCGGGTTGGTCGTCGGGGGTGCTTTGGTCCTCGTTTGATTTCAATTCGGTCGTGTGTGTTGCCCTTGTTGCATGCGGTATACCTACTGGGACTTCTCATTATCAACCCTTAAGTTAAGATCCTACCTGTGGTGGACATCTTCATATCCTTTGGACCGTGCCAGGTTTGCAGACACTCATATGTCCATCAGACATCGTATCTACTTCCTCTCGTTGACGCTCTACTCTACCTTAGTGGACTTTTTCTTGCAACAACTACCATTCAGTCGATGGATACTAGTTGTGTACACTACGTATAGGCATCATATCTCGTATAGACGTTCTTTTGCATCACTGGAAAAAAAGATGCGGACTCGGAGCTCTTGATTCCGCTAGGTGTAGGTATGTTACGGTTTGCATTGGTCTCTTCCCACATCGCTCAGCGCCAATCATCATTCCATCGATTTGCTCTGTGTCACGCACAGTCAGTGAAAAAGCATTGGATGGATATCAAGGTGCGGTACTATAATGTTCTAGTGTCATAAAACTCTCAATAGGCACTCGCAGCTAATAGGCACGCACGATGGGACCTTCCACTGCGACGAAGCGTTGGCAGTTTTCCTCTTGCGCCTCACGGAGACATATCGTGCTGCAGGTACCCATGCGAGAGACATGTTCGCTTCCGCGCTCTCAACAGTCTTGCAGACCTGAAGCGCACCAGGGACCCTGTCGTTCTAGATGCATGCGATATCGTCGTTGATGTCGGTGCCGTATATGACGAGAGCAAGCAGCGCTTTGATCACCATCAGAGAGGCTTCGAGGAAGTGTTTGGTCACGGATTTACGACCAAGCTATCGTCTGCCGGTCTCATTTACAAGTACGTAGGTCTTCCATCACGAGGCAACCGCATGGTTGAGTCATTGGAGCAGGCATTTCGGAAAAGAAATCATCGCTTCTCAAACCGGCGTTGAGGTCAACCACCCCAAAGTTCACGTACTTTGGCTGAAATTGTACAAGGTTGAATCTAGCGTATTACCGCTCAGTGCGATGACTCATGATTGTGGTAGGAGTTCATTGAGGGTATAGACGCCGTCGACAATGGTATATCCCAGTACACCACCGAAGAAAAGCCCAGATACAGCAAACGAACCGATGTATCAGCCAGAGTAAGCTGGCTCAACCCTCCATGGAATGTATCAACCAGTCCCCAAGCCATCGACGTGCGTTGAAGTGCATGATCTAATACTTTTTTCTTACTTGGTCGTTAGTCGTTCTTCACAAATGCCTCTCGGCTCGCTGGCGAGGAATTTCTCGGAAGACTGAGGTATTATGCAGACGCTTGGCTACCTGCGCGAGACATAGTTTTTTCTGCTCTCTCAACACGCTACGATGAAGACCCGAACGGCCACATCGTTACGTTTACACGCTTTGTCCCATGGAAGGTAGGCTCCGTACCTCGTGTGGTTAGTTACTTTCGCGTCATGAACAACACAGGAACATCTCTTTCGGCTGGAAGCTGAAGAAGGGATTGCCGGAGAAGCTCTTCCACTCTACGTCATCTACCCTGACGAGACTGCCGGCAATTGGCGTGTTCAAGCTGTCGCCGTCTCCCCGGATAGCTTTATTAGCCGCAAGGCACTCCCGGAAGGGTGGAGAGGCCTTCGAGACGACAAATTATCCAGCTTAACAGGTGTTGATGGTTGTATCTTTGTGCACGCCTCTGGGTTTATAGGAGGCAAGTCATCATACTCCGCCAAAATTATTTCGCACATCTCATCATTATCGGCAGGAAACAAAACAAGAGAAGGTGCTCTTAGTCTTGCGAGACTCGCATTGAAAATGTGATCATAGTGGCAATGACAATGAATCATGGCATGAACCGCCTTCAATTACGAAAACTAATGCGATTAAATTTGGTGATGCGCACCACCGATTCACGGCACGCAGAACACACATGTTCCAACGGCTAGTCTAGAATGTGAAAGAGGTCTCAGTCGCATGGTCTCCGTTCGGAAAGCTGGTTTAGGGGCGACTGCCTCGTGTTTTTCGCATGGGCATCACGACCGCGCCACGATGTAGGAGGCCTCAATAACTCGGGTTCGCACCGTCCTCTCGTCCTCTCGTAGCCATTGACTCGTACTTGTTCCAAACATCGCCAACGAATGCCTTACATCAAGACTCATTACCATCCATTCCTTTTCGTCCTCATCACGATATGCGCAATGGCCGAGCTCGGGCTGACAGCTTTCCTGATCAGTACGGGAAACGAGAATCAATCCTGGCCAAGTGCTCGCTATCATTCATTGTGCGTAGGTAAAAGTAGAGCGCTCCAAGGTCGCTGACGGTGTAGAATAGATTGATCCTTTTCGAGTTCAGTGCGGTCTGGACGACGATGTTCGGGACAGCTTACTTGCTGTGGATTGTGGACGGTGCTGTGCACCTCCTCGCGAGCATAGCAAGCTCCATCATCTGGCTATTCATCACCACCGTGCTATGGGTAAGTGTGCACACCGGTAAGACACTGACCGGCATTGATGGGGCTCCTCTCTTGCAGGGAGTTGCTGCGGGCATGATGCACAATACCCGGACAGGAGGCGACTGCAATTGGATGTCAAATTCCGCGGTCGTGAACGCGAGCTCGCCCTGCTATCAGCCCCAAGATCTAAACACCATTAGCAATTGCAGAGAAACGCTTACCGTGGAGGCAGTGGGGTGGGTCGAGTTTGGGCTGTGCGGTTTGACGCTACTGGCAACGTGCATGTGGTTGCGGACGAGCAAGCGGAGCTACGTGAGTGAATCTCGCAGACTAGTATGACTGCAACACAAGGATTGATCATCGATCATCGTCGGTCTGGCTATGCGGCAACAGCATTCTAGCTTCTATGTGTAGGAGTGGGTGGTTTATATATAGGACATGTACACACCATGCGCCACTCGGGTAACATCTGTCCCCGCGGAGTTTCTCCGAGATGGAGATAGATAGTCTCGTTATAGATTAGTCATCCCAACCCGAACAAAACCGATGAAATTTAATCTGATAAGGCCCTGCCCCCAATTCTGACCGCTCACATGCAGAGGTCAACCTCACCGAACTCCCCACTTTCCAGTGACGATGACAGGATACTCATCACGAATGTCCGTCCTAGAGACAACACCACGCCAATTGACGAGCCTCATGATATTTCGAACGAATATGGTGAATACCCTGCAAGCGAACAAGTAATTTCGCCTGCCAGAGCATTCTTCGTACGGTCCCTTGCACTTCTGTGTGCTTGCTCTTTGAGCATAGGAAGCCATTAGTACACTGTTTTCTTCTGCTTCTGTTAAATCTTCGAGCTTATGTTTGAGCAGCGCGTCATACGCTCTTGCCCCTCTCAAGTCGCGGCTTTCTCGAGAGCTCGGGACTTCCAACACTGAATTTAGCCTCTTGATATCCGCCTTCAGCCTAAACAGCACCTGGACTCCCCTCATTGGCGGGGTGTTGGCCAGCAAACTTGGCACCACGACGGCAAGTATTTTTGCGACCGGAGTCGTGTTCCTCGGTAGGTTTGGGCCGAAGCTTAGCCTTAGATTATTCTCACAGTCCGGTCATTAAAGGTCAGGTGCTCGTGATGGTCGGCGAATTGCAGGAAAGCGTCCGTTTGATGACCGTGGGCCTATTCATCTTTGGCCTCGGGTTAAGTCCACTGGCAGTTGTTCAAGAATCCATCATCGTGCGATTTTTCCATGGACATGGATTGGGCATATCAATGGCCATTGGTCTTGTCGCTGGAAAATTCGCGTCGTTTCTATCAGCACGCACATCTTATCCACTCTCTGTTGCCTTTGGGCGGCACGCGCCGTTTTACATTTCGGCAGCATTGACTGGCTTCTCATTCATCATCAATCTCGTTTACATGTTCGCATCCCATTGGTTGATTCGAGGATCCGGAGTAACTCTCGAGGCTTCCGAAGTTCGGCGTGAGGCTCAGCGACGCGCTGTTTACAGTATATCTGAGGCTATGGCACTGGAGAAGGTTGCTAAAAAGCGCTATGTCAGTCTGAAGGAAGTACCGCTGCTTGGTGATGTGTTCTGGGCGTAAGCACGTCCTTTGCAACTTATATCTTCTGTTGACTCCTGGAAAGGTACATCGGCCTGAATGTGCTTTGCGGTATTCTGTGGTCACCATTCACCCACCTAGCCGCGTAGGATGATACTCTCTTCCTTGTGAAGTTGTCTGCTGACCTTCAATCAGGAATATGCTCGAGAAACGATATAACCTCAGCGAAGCGACTGCCAGCACGCAAGCATCATATCTTCTTGCGGGGAGCATCATCTTGTATCCCATCGTGAGTTACTCGGCAGCAATTCTTGAATATAACTGACACTTACGAGGTAGTGCGGATACCTGGTGGATCGCTACAATGACTCAAGGGCCACCACTCGGATGTTTACGCTATCTTCTCTTCTAACCCTGTTCTGTTTTGCATGGTTGGTATTGCCACCGCAATGGACAGGGAGCCCCTTGCCCGCAATCATCTCTTTTGCTGGGGGAGTAGGATTTTCTCCTCGTAAGCTCGGCACTCTCGAGTCTATGTTTTTGCCATACTGATACTTCAAAAGTTTTGTTAGCGGTCATCGTACCCAGCATCGTCCCTCTGAAGTATGTTTCTACGACTCTGGGCGTACACAAGGCTGTAAGTGCCACGAAACCTCACGATCTACGTACTTACCTCGTCCGGTAGTTGGAGAACACCGGGTCTACCATATTCCAAACTCTCGCTGGACTTCTGCTTGACCTCGATATTTCGGGTGACACGTCGAAGCTACTCAACATCCAGTACCTCCTACTCGGATTCCTGTTTTTCAATGTTCTGCAGCTGGTCAGCCTACAAGGCCTAAGTTACCTTGATAGATGTCGAAAGGGAAGAGAACGAGATCCCTATTACCCGGAAGATCTGCTTACCGCATCTGGCTCTGACTCGGACTCCATGCATGACCGTCCAGAATCAGTCGAACGGGCGCCACTTTTACCACGCGATGGCAGAACTACCTGGGATCCTGTGCACAATGTTTACAGGCAATCTGAAAAACGTCGAGGTCATCTGTACGCCTGGCTTTCGGCATTCCTTATCTGCACTGCCTGGTGCCTATTCATGATTACTGCATGGTATCGGTTGCGCTCAAAGGAAGGGAGAGGCAAACAATAAGAATAACCCATGTATACACTTGTTTAGGTGCCCATTTGGATGCAGGTCATGTACATAGGGACATCGACATACTCGACTGTATTTCGCCTATTGTCTCATCTCCGTTTGATGCTCACCAACCAGTGGCCCTTGTTGTTCCCAACTTCCGTACAATCGGAAGACGCCGTGGTGGAGGCGGCGTCCTTGAAGAGATCAGCTGACAAAGGGGACAATAGGTCGAGGTTAAGGTGTGGGTTGCGGGGCACTTGCACGTCAGATCTTCTTCCCTTTCTTCGATCCACATACGCGATCGGCAGCGTTGCCCGCCACCGTTCGACCATCTGTCGGGTTTCGGCCGGGTCCTTTGGCTTGATGTATGGTTCCTCGTCATCCTTTCTCTCAGAAACACCCAGTGGAGCAAATGCATCTGCCCGGGCGGACGGCGAAACATCTGGTGAAAATCCGGCGTTGAGATACGTTTTTCATTTTTGAAAATAGTTCACCATCGCTCTGCCCTGCCCAGCTAGACAAGGATTCCTGAATGGTATCTGTATTGCAAGTTTCCGATGGTGGAATATCGAATTGCCCCATCACGTATTCAATTGGTTCTGGCAGCTACAAAATGATTTTTGAGAACAAGAAGGTTTTCGGCGTGGAGTTGGGTCCTACTTACGCACGGCGGGGAGTATCCATCGTCGACGTCAAGTGCAGAAGCCAGCCAATATAGGATGGCGTGCATGACAGTAGGTTGCCTTGCTCGCGCATCGAAAGGTGGCGAAATATAGGCATTCGTCCATCCTAGTAATGATCTCAGTAAAGGAGGCATAAATAAATGTCTGTGGACTTTACCATCAGAAAAGACTCCGAACGCCCAGTACTGATAAGACGTCACAATGAAGTAGAAACACTGTTTGCGGACACATGAATCCCAAAGCTAAGACAAATGAGCTTGCATCGTGGATCAGGAATCATTGCGAACCTTGCACCAAAGACGTTCTTTTCCTCGTAAACGGGTATTGCCAGCGGGCAGCTAGGATGATCAGCTTTTCGTTCCTGCAATTTGTTGTGACAACTCACAGATTGCATTTCAGTAAATTGCCAGATGTCTTCACTAGAGAGTACCCATGGCGGTTGGCAAGCAACAAGCACAGAGTTGGAAGCGATCTCTGCAGTTGACTGGGATTCAGTGCGGGTAAAGTAGAATTCCTTGAAAATCCGATCATCATAGTGGGATTGTATTTCTGATACAAAGCCCCAGTCTCTCGTCTGAGGGTAAATGATATGTAGGATACGTTGTACGGTCCTCAGGGGGAAATGATCGACCCAAGTCCACAGTCTGACCAATGAATTCAGCGAGTGACTCCACGAATGTGGGATGGCAGTAGTATGACGTACCGATTAAACTCTGTCACTGGCGCAGGTAGCGTCGAGCTTATCCTGAATTTCCGGGCTGAGGGAACAGTCAAAACCTCCCCGGTTTGCTCATCTTCGTCTCTTAGGCTCAGACCAAGCGATGTATCTGGTACGTTGGTCGTGACCCCTGAGGCAGGTCAATAACGTCAGTAAACGTACATCGGGCACATGGAAGGGCTGACAATTGTTGACTAGACTGTCAAAGGTATCGGCTAGGCATTGGATCGAGGTAAGGTGCCTCTCCTTCCTAAAGCGAGTGGAGAGCGTGTTGCGATGACTTTTGTGCCCGGACGGTGGAAGAGCTAGCGCAGGATCGCCTCCGTATTTAAGTTCAGGCAGTACCGCATCTTTCATGTAACCGCGAAGGTCGTCGATACCCCACCAAGCCATTGTCCAGGTCGGTTATGTGGTAGAACGGGCGATTTCTTTCGGGGAGAAGAGTAGGTGAACGTAGAAGGTAGATCGAGAGCAGTCTGCATTGCGCAAGCACTTAAGTATAGCGGAGACCTTGACAACCAGGGAATACAACGGCCTGCTTATTGTTGTAGACATCATGGCATCAGCGCTGCAAGTTGTATATTCCCTTGTGCGGATTTGGACATCGGCAATTCCCGCTACGTCGGCAATTTCCGTGAGTTTCTGCAATCACTCCTGGAACCAAGCCTGGTGGTCGTACCCACCATCGCGTCAAAACCGCCTCAAGAGGTATGTTCTACATCCATTTGCACATCTGACCGTCGAGCGTATGCTCCCATCCCACTGTTCCCTTGAGACAGGTCCCAGGTCTTGGGGAACAAGGGTGGATGTTGTCGCATTCTTGCGGATGTTTGAGATGTTGTTCTGACTACTTCTATTATACAGCCTCAAGATGGGTGCATACAAGTATATCAGCGAGCTGTACAAAAAAAAGCAGTCCGATGTGTTGCGATTCCTCCTTCGTGTCCGGTGGGCTCAACAGCACTTCCAAGCTTCCACTAACCGAGACACGATACAGGTGCTGGGAGTACCGTCAGTTGAATGTCATCCACCGAGCATCCCGCCCGTCCCGCCCTGATAAAGCACGTCGTCTGGGTTACAAAGCCAAGCAAGGTTATGTTATTTACCGTGTACGCGTCAGGCGGGGTAACCGCAAAAAGCCTGTACCAAAGGGTAAGTTCCTCCTCATCATGTGCTTATAGTAGCTAAGTATACTCGTCAGGTGCTACCTACGGCAAACCCGTCCGTCAGGGTGTCAATCACCTCAAGTTCCAGCGAGGCTTGAGGAGTGTTGCAGAGGAACGTGTTGGCCGCCGTTGCGGTAATTTGCGCGTCCTGAATTCGTACTGGGTCAATCAAGATGGTGTTTACAAATACTACGAGGTTATTCTTGTAGATCCCAGTCACAAGGCGGTAAGGATTGATGTAGTACCTCCTCCAATCACACTCACACCAGGTTTAGGTTCGCCGGGACCCTCGCATCAGTTGGATCGCGAAGCCCGTGCACAAGCGCCGCGAGGCTCGCGGTCTCACCAGCATTGGAAAACAGGTTCGTCCAGAACATTTACTCTGAGCAACGTTGACTCATGCTTTACTTATGCAGAACCGCGGTTTGGGCAAGGGCCATCGCCACAACCATACGCCGGCTCGTTCAACTTGGAAGAAGCACAACACCCTCAGTCTTCGTCGCTACCGGTGATTCCATGCACCAATGCTCCCATGTTGTTACAATTCATTTACGTCCATGTTTCGTATGGCTGTATGTCGCTGCAACCTTGATGAAAGCCATGTGGTGTCAATGCACTTGAGATCTGGAGTGACCGTGTGAGCAAAGTGGAGCACCGCGGCCTCATGTTCTTCGCGTGTGTGACAATTATAGTCCCGCCGCTTGGCTGCGGCGTCGTTCCGGTTCTCGTATAGAGGGAGACCGTCAACAACGTTCCCTCGATTCACCACGGAATGCAATACCCCTGGGTCATGAACGGACCACGATCGTTCTGTCTGCTGTTGTATACCCTCTCAATGGTCTCACTGGCGCATGCAGGGCTCATGCATCTGCTCTTCCCACATTCATCCAATTCCGGGAGACCACATATTGATTCCTCGAAGCGCACCTCCGTCGAGAACACAACGTTGTGGGTGATCCAAGACACATACGAAGGCTCAACATTTTTCAAGTGTGTCAACACATGCTTCTCGATCGACACGACCCGTGCTAATAAATTTCCGTCACAAAGTACCTTTAACTTTTACACCGGTCCAGACCCTACCAAGTGCGTGCGCGGTCTTCGTGATTTCACCAGCACTGACGCGCGATCTTTGCAGTGGGCTAGTGACGTGAGTCTGAATATCCACCAGACGACGACTCAACATGAACGAGGTTTCTCCAGCTTTGTCAACAAGTCAACCGCAATCGCTCATGGCTTGGCGTATGTAACTTCTGAGGACAAAGTTATCATGAAAGGCGATAACACTACATGGCTTTCGGAGGGTGTCAATCGCAGCAGGTAGTCAACCACAACCACAAGCAGCAACGTGCTGACCGAACCGTCATAGCGTGCGTATATCTAGTCAAGCTGTCTACAACACAGGTCTTTTCGTGCTGGACCTCGACATGGCACCCTGGGGATGTGGTATGGGACGCTCTCCTATGGATGTGTGCTTTCTCTGACCTATCCCGTAGGTGTATGGCCCGCGTTTTGGTATTCAGTCGAATGTCCTTTCTTTATAAACTGCCCTTCTGACATCGCATTGACGCTAGGACCCTGGGAGATGGTACTTGGCCTTGGGTACGTAGGCTGCCGTCTGGAGACTGCCTTTTGACTCTGCTGAAGAACGGCGAAATAGATATCATCGAGGGTGTACATGACAATGAACACAACCAAGTCACATGGCACACCGCTCCAGGTACGTCCATTGAAAACAGCTCGATCTTTGTTAAACCTTGCGCAGGTTGCAATCTGACGACTGTGACTAGTTTCACGGGTACGATCGTAGTAAGTCTTACCGCGAGCGCTGACCGATCAGGTGTGCTGATGTCACTCAGCAAACCAACGGCGTCAATAACACACAGTGCAATGCAATGATTGATAACAACGCTGGTTGTGGGATTACGGAATGGAGTAGGGCATCCTATGGCCCATACTTTGATTCGCAAGGTGGTGGCGTGTTCGTGATGAAATGGGATTCAAGTGGAATTGCAGTTTGTCAGCGCGCAAGTTTGTATATCTATCTCTTTGAGGGCTGACCTTGAATCAGGGTCATTTTACCGCGCTGCTATCCCCCAAGACATCATCCAGGGTTTACCAAACCCGTCGAACTGGGGAGAACCCGTGGCGGCACTTGCTCCGACGAATTGCAACATTTCACAATACTTCGCCAATCACTCGATCGTCTTTGGTATGTCTTCCAGACCAGTTCACCTTCCTTAGGCTTACTTTGTATCTAGACATCACATTCTGTGGTAAGACTGCTGAGCGTGTCTTGACGTTTCTTTTCTCATGCGTCTGAACAAGGTGATTGGGCCGGTAATTCTTATTCCACTTCCAATTGTCCGGGGACTTGTACAGGGATACTGATGGACCCGTCGAATTTCGTGGTGAGCACTGTCCTTCGCTCTGAAGCTCTTCACGTCATAAACCATATACAGAATGCATCATGGATAATCAACTCCCTCAAAGTTTACAAGGCGGCAACCTTAGCAGGCGGCTCCTCGAATTCAGTGCTTCGATTCACTGTGAATCTTCCTCTAGCTTTGCATGTCGTAGCATCTGCCATTACCGTGCAGATGTTGCTATCTTTTCTATAGGCACCTGTGAACGTTCACGATATTGACATTGTTTATTTCATGGTAGATAGAATGTAATCTGTCATACCCCCATACTCATCCTCGATAAAGTAGCGCGAGACAACCCTATGTTATAGCTTTACCTTTTGTGGGCCGTCTGTGCCATTGGGATCAACCTCAGCGAAACCAGTTCTCAGGGGGGTAATGCTAGCATGCTCCATTCCGAATGCCCAGCCATCTGTCCCTACAGGTACCATCGACATATTCGGTTTGATAAGATCCTGCAGGTCAGGCGCAAATTTAAATGCGAGGTTAGCTTTCGCCTGCGCCACGCCGTCTCCAAACATAGCCCCACTGAGTGAGTTGGACCTATCCTCCGTCTGAGACCCGCGAACCTCGGGAACCTGCTTGAAGAGACGACCGTATGAACTACGCCACATGCGTGTCCAGTATACTTGCAAGCCATCGGGGTCCATGAGCTTGTGGATCATGGGAAGGTTCACATTGTACAAGTCAATCTCGCCGCCAGGTGTTCCATTAGGAATTTGTCCCCAGTTTGTCCAGAGATATTTCACGATACGGACGGAAAGGTTGTGTGCAGGCTCGTGCCATTCAAGGGGTGTGGGACGGACTACATTGCCATA
>JBBPOC010001101.1:0-11615 GCA_038091235.1 Tylopilus rubrobrunneus | reverse complement strand
CATATCAACACTCCCAGGGAGTAAATAACATGAGCTTATTGTGTATCAGAATGATATAAAAGTGTGTACTTGTTGAACTTGCTATAGCTATATAAGAGTTGAGCAGACTTTAATCAATTTCCTGATGTTTATGCACTAGCGCAACTGAGTTATTGAGTGCATCGAAGAACAACCAATAATGCACTTCGCCATAGTAGGTGTTATAAAAGCCGGGGAAAACATTCACTGACCTCGATCATGTATAGTGGGATTGAATATGGCATGAACCAAACCAACCGAGGCTCATGATATGCCCTTTGACATCAGTGCACAACCATGTGCTCGTGGGATACTTATTGGGCCAGAATTCTATGCGCCGAACGCCGAGTTCAGTCATTTCAGTATCGACGATTTGGAGCAGTCACCGGTTTGAACATCTCCATGGATGACCGGACCCCCTCCTGAATCATCGGCCGCATATGCCGGATAAACTCAACAGAGCTGGAATGTGCTTCTTCCGCTGTGACTCCGTGATTCCAGCCGGAGGACTCTGACCCCAGCAATGATCGGCGGGGCAGCAGAGTGGAGAATGCCTCTTTCGAACCTATACGATTTAGGTCAGCCCTAGTTACTTAGGAGTATGGAATCATACCTGACGGCGGGTCATCGGATGTGGTACAAGGAACTTGAGATAGGTCGATATTCAGTGTTCGCTGTAATACGTGTACCCTCGTGACCGAGGGCCGATGCGACCTTGCCCAGCCTTGCCCTGGGCTGAAATTCATATCTGTTGCAGGTGGAGCCACCCGAGTGTTTGACGGGGTTCGAGAAACGTGTAGTGTTGAGTCAACCGCCGCAGAGATTGCCGCCCTCGAAGCACGCGCCAACGCCAGCCCACATGACTCACCGAGACAGCTCGCCTTTTACAATGCCTTGAACACGCACAAAGGAGGCATACGACACCGTCATCGACCGCTGGGAGCACACCCGAACGCGTACGTCCCTTGCCCTCGCTCATTCTTTCTACAGAACCCCTCTTCGCCTCTCCTCCGCTCAGATGCCATCTTTGAGATTTACCTTGACGTTCTCGCCAGCTCCAGGCGACAGCCATCCATAGACAATGCCGTGCGCAAACGACAGTTCCTTCTCAACGCTCTCCCTCCCTCCCCTCCTCCTTCAGATGCCGATACCTCCCAATCCGACAATTCTATCCCGTCTGACCATCCACCGCAGTCGCGCAGCGAAAAAAATTGCCGCCGAGTTGCTCGCCAGACGAGCTAACTCCACTTCCGACACCGCACACGATCCACCCCTTCCCAATCCCTCATTCGTCAACTTCGCAGCTGCGCTCAGAAAAGGTGCTGGTGTCAGCGGCAATCCCATCTATGTCACCCTCAGCGAACGTAAGCACATCCTTATTCTTTCTTGGTCCGTCATTCATTACCCTTCCAGCCAAGGGCTCCCTCACGATGCGAATCGTTCGTTTCGTCGTCTTGACAGGTCCAAGGGGTTTCTGTACGTGTCATTTTCCCGTCTTGTTATGTTCCCTCATCTCCTCTTAGTCATATTGGTCATTCCCTCCGATCTCTTGGGAAAACTCAGACCTTCCCAAGGGACGTACCTCAGAGTTTGAGCTTCTTCAGCAAATTCAGCGACGTGCATGGCATTCACGAAGTCAAACAGGCTAGTTCATTTTCGTTTCTTATCCCTTCCTCGTCTGACCCTGCCCCAGAACTGGCAGACGTCGTCACGTTTCTCAAAGATCCCACTGCTTCCCTTGGCGGAAAACTCAAATGGTATCCTATTGACAGGTCCGCACGATACAGGAAAGAAGATGCTAAGGCCATTGCCAGAGAGGCTCGCGCTCCATTCCTTTTCTCTTCCGGCTCCAAGTTCGAGGAGGTGTTTGTTGGCGTCGGGGCAAAACGTCCCTGACCTCTTTGCAGCAGCCCGCAAGAAACAACCACTCATCATCTTCATCGGTGAATTAGACGCTGTCGGTGGCAAACGTTCTCAGCGCGACCAGCATTACATGAAGCAAACTCTGAATCAGCTGTTGGTCGAAATGGATGGTTTCTTGCAAACCGAAGGTGTCATTGTAATTGCTGCAGCAAACTTTCCCTGAAGTCTAGACCCGTTGGTGCTCCTCATCTGTCTGCTGAGAATCGCAGCCTCACCTCTCGTTGCCTAGCGCCCTCACTTGTCCTAGTCGTTTCGATCGCCATACTCTCCGGATGTCCGTGGTAGACTTCAACTTCTCAGCCATTCTACGAAAGACGTCTTACGCAACTCATTATCTTGCATGCCATGACATATCTCATTTTAGCCGTCCACTCCAATAAACAGGCCATCTGAAGACAGCGCAGTGAACTCGATGCCCTGATGGTGTTGGATGAGACGAGTCACACGGAGCATTGGAGAGAATGTCAACCACATCAGGTGCGCGGTGGTCCTCGAAGGCTGTTGACAATACTCACAGTTCGGTTATACCCTGAGTCGAAAGTTGTTGAAAACGACGCGGCATTATGAGCTGTCGCTTTCCACTCTGATGGAGAGTATTCCTCCGAGGGGAGCGAGATGGGCTGCGACGACGGCGAGTCGAAGATGGACGAGAAGTCGGGCAACAGACAGGCATGGACATGAATGCGATTTCTGTCTCGAGAGACGGCAAATGGGTGGTATATGGAGGAGCAGTCGTATGTGGCGCCGAGCTCCGAGAAAATATGGTCGAAATGGAGAGCGAAGTATCTGTGTGGCCAGTCGACGTCGCATTCTACTGCACTCGGTTCACCACTGGGGCTGCCGAGGGCAAAGCAAGCATTTGGAACATTGCGACTGGAGAAGTGCTGTCGAACGTGACATGCGCCGGGTTTTCTCCCGATGGTGGTCGTGTCGCCACTACCACTAGATACATCATCCGAATCTTCGGTGCCAACAACGGTGACCTGCTGATCTCTCTTGCAAATTCACTGCCCAGCCATAATCCATCGTCTCCCATTGCCTGGTCTGCAGATGGTATTTACCGCGTCTAAAGACTCGGATGACAACACCAGTTTGAAGTCATTCGATCTATTCTCTGGATCCCAACTGGTCGCGTGGATAATCCATGCAAACATTTCAACTGGCGGATCCGTCGCTCTCTCTTCAAACAACCGTTCGCACTGATCATTCCGTCTCACTGTGGGCAACATCAATTCATGCCCAGCTAGGCATCGTTGAGGACACGGAAAGCATACACACTCTCGCCTTGTCACCCGATGATGATCGTCTCGTAACTGGTTCTTACTAGTTGGGGAGAACCATCTTCTGGGATCTCCATGGTATTCTCCTGGCGTCCTGCCTCCAAATCAGCGTAAGTGTCAAGGCTTCAATGCGCGAAGCAATCAACTCATCCGGATTATTTTTCATTCTTGCACGCGCCGGAATCTGCGTTCGACCTATCCTCAGCGTAACACACTCCAGTTCTCTGGAGGAAACAGGTGGCAGTAATGCTCTACTTGAGGTAAGATTGGGCAGTGCCGGCTTCTATGTGCAAGACCTTGTGCTGATGGTGGTGGCAGACCCCTCTGCCGATGCAAAGTACACCCATGCCCGTGTTTGACTTGGACCAGGTAAGTAGTGGCAGTCCTTTTTGTTTCACTTCGTATTCACAACACGCGGTAATCTCTCTCCGATTTTGGGCGAGGGTCCCATTGAACTACCAGCAGACCCGGTTCATCAGCACTCACCACCAGGGCCAGCTGTGGCGAAACACCTATTGAGAACCTCGACCCGAAGCCGAGTCCAGCAAATTCCCCAGAGCCTCGGTCCCATTCGGATACCTGATCAAGCACCCTCAGCGGCCTGTGCGCGACAAGCAAGAGCAACGCGACCGGACCGGCAGTATTCACAGACAGCCCTTAGTCAGTGCGAAAGAGTGAGTGTTCCTTTTATTCGATTCAAGGGCACGGGCATCTGACTGTTTGGCTCAACGGGCTGTAGCGTGTATCGACGCCGTTTGTTCATCTGCATCATGTTCATAAACACTTTGACTCTTTGCAGGATGAACCCCTCCCATCGTGCCGGATCTCACTCCCTTCGTGGATGCGTGATATCATCCGTTGTGGCGGTACGGGCCACACTGGTACCTCTAGGCCTCAGGCCGTAGACTTGAACGATCCTGGCACGAGGTACACCCGGTTCCTCTGGAGCCGAATATGGTCAAGTAGGTCACGTGCTAGTTTGCTCGGAAACGGTCACTTACTTGACCGTCTAGTTTAGCCATTATCCGGGCCGCAAAGGAGGGCTACAAAGAAGTTACATTGAAATATTTCGAGTGGGCAAAGGTGAGTTTATTGTATCCGCGCGATATTCATCTGATTGCCAATTAGGACCGCATCACCATGGGCGCCGAGCGCAGGAGTGCGTACATTGACGAAAAGAACAAACTACTCGCCGCGTGTCACGGGGTACGTTCCTCCGCAATCCATAAGACCTAGCGTTCTGATATGCATAGGGTGGCCACGCCCTAACAGCGCTCTACACGGAAGGTGCGATGCCTTTGCATAAAGTTACATGCGCCCCACGGGGTCATGCGCTTGGTGTCGTGCGTTATCATCCGCTGGTACTCACCCGGTGCTGCGGCATGGTTTGACATACCTCTCAGCTCCCCGAAGGTGACATGTATTTCATCTCTCAAACCGAGTACAAAACAATGATTGATGTCTGGGTCGGGTTGCGGATACACTGAGTAAGTGCTTGCCTCACTCATAAGTCGCCGCTGATGATTCCTCGTATCAGTCTACGGTGAAGGTGGCCTTACAAACGGATGTTCTTCTGATCTCTAAGAGGCAACTTTCACAGCAACGCAAATGGTCAGCGTGAGTATGTTCGCGTGTCGCGGGGCTGCCAATGTCCCTGTTCGCCCACGGAGCCACGGTCAACCGTCGTCATATAACCGTGTGGACCCATTCTCCATGCTATTCGAAAAGAGTGATGTGGAGAACGATTTTGTTTTCTGATCCCCCACTCGCCTTGCTCTTTGATCAAGGCATCATATCGGCAGATCCGCTATGGCGAAAACAAGTCAAGTTCTAACCAATCGACCAGTTACTGGTATATTGCTCGCAATTTTCATCGCGTTTGGTATGCGCCAGTCCTGAGGTTTGGTAAGGTACTCATGCCTAATTTCAGGAGGTGATTACTTTCCGTTCGCCGTACGATTTTGGTGAGCTATGCCCACCTTACTGTCGACGATTTTTGACTTTTGATGTTGCTAGGTTGAGCCCTTTCAAAGGTTTCCCCTTCGGTTATGACATCGGTGTGATCTCTGTACGTCCGCATTCTACTGTCATTGACTTCGAGTGGCTCACCCCCTCCAAAGGGGATTTTGACCATGCCAGACTTCATACGTCGCTTCGGCCAAGTGTGCTCAATTGGGATATATCACTTGTCCAGCTCATGCCAGAATGCCATTCCGTCGCTCCTGTCTGCTGGGTGAGTTTGATTTACATGGACAAATTTCCTAATCTTGACGATCTTCCCTACGCAGGACCTTCGCGTAAATGTTTGCTTTTGGATTTCTATGGTTTGATTCCGCGATTGTCCATTGTAGTGGCTCCCTTGCACAAGCCTTCACGACGGACAGTATGGGACGACGACTCCATTCTCTTGTGGTTTGCTGTATTTACTATCGGTGTGGCAGTTCAAGCGGCCACCACATATTCAGTCGCCCAAATTACCGTAGGGCGATTCATGGCTAGCCTCGGTGTCGGTGCATTGTCAGGTCCGTCCCATCTCCTTATTCTCGACGCCTTACGCTCAACCTCCACTCTACAAGAAAAGCTATCGTACCACTTTACAACGGAGAGACGGCACCGAAATCCATTCGTGGTATGACGCTTGTGCTATGCCAACTTCAAATCATAGTTGACATCTTCCTGAGTTACGTCGTCGATCTCGGAACCCATGCCATCCCCAACTCGGCATCTTGGTGTATCCCAGTTGGCTTGCAGATGCTCTGGGGCCTCATTCTGCTCTTGGGTATCTGCTCTTTACCAGAATTGCCGTAAGCACCTGTCGCAACACTCTCAACTTGAGCTCAATAGAGCAGAAAAGACATTCAGACACTATATGCTTTTCATTTTTCTATAGTCAACAAAGATACCACGTCATTGGTCAAGTTAGCCTTCCTGGAGTAATGTCGCGAAGTTTTCATGAGCATATTCAAGGGCCTGGTTCAAGACCAAATACGACTGCGTTTGGTCGGCTCCGAAATCAAACGGACTACAAAACTGGGTCTGTTTAACGAAGTGACAATCTCGCAGGTAAGCCGACTCGACCTTTTTCGTATCAATAATGCATACTGAGACCGCAGTAGCTTTAATTGTATGATCGCGTAACTGCTGAAAGCCTCGGAGGACTCGGAGAGCACGTCCCAGCCGATGTCGTACACCACTCCCTCTTGGCCATATATACCCATCTGGGGCAGGGCACTTGCTTTGGAGACCGTGGGTGTGCGTAGTGTGACAGGATGATGCGGTTCCGAGCAATTGGTCAGTCGTTTTATACACCGTCACCTCAAGGCGTTAACCCCCAACCTAGTGGGCATACACCGACCACGAACGGGCGGTTCCTTCAGATACAGGGACTGCCTTGAAGGCCTGGACGCACTGATACAGCTCAGCATTGCGAAGGGTTTGTTGGACGAATTGGCGGAGCCGTTCGAGACGCGTCGTTTGCGGACGAAATCGGACCAGAGACTAGGTATTGCTGGGGGGAGAAAAGTTGATGTTGTGGATACCTTGAAGAGCTTGCCAGACCATCTTGCGAGCGGCAGACAAGCAAGTTGACCCCTCTGAGTCTACAGACACGACCATGTGCGTTCACAAATGACAGCGCGTGGCTCAAACCTTTAACAGAGCGGGTTCACACCTCTGATGCGCTGAATTACTTGCCAGGATCGATATCGACATACTCTTATGGCTGGTCATCGGCAGGTACTAGTGCATCTATCACCGATTCACTTGCTCATCAGGATCGCCTGATTGGATAGACTTGTCAGCCTTCATCATACCATGTTACCTGCCAACCACCACTGGCACTTCGTCGCTTTCGTCGATCGACCATTTCTCCTGCCAGTGAAGAGGCGCCTCAACACTCGCTCGAGGGGATGGTTCGTCGATCAGTGAGTTCAATCTTGCTTGAGTGTTTGCGTATCTCATCTCCAACTCTTCAGTTCGCTTTCTGATCAGGTGAGCCCAAGAAGCAGTGGGATACGCCGTCTAGTGAGTCGCCATGCAGTCAGGTGTGTACAACTCTGCCGAGCGTTCATGTATTCCCAAAGCCGAGCAGGTTTGCAGGGCATCAATCGTAGGACGGGCAAGATCAATCCAAAAGGAAGGCGACCCTCAGAGGGGGTGCGATTCAGATCTGACTCGGGTATGTCGCAACGCTCTGCTTGTCTCTACTGCTCACACTTCAAGCCTGATTTTGGTGGTCTCTTCATGTCCTCCCGTGCAAACGAGGAGTCTGAGCATCTTTTGGTTGTGGCCGGAAAGACTTCTCATTGAAGTGGCAATACAATCTATTTAGTGAGTGATCATCACCGTGAAACCACCGTGACTGATACCTCGGAGCCGAGATGCGCGAAGCGCAGCGAGATATGTGGCTTGCCGTTCTACAATACTCTGAAGTGCCAGTCGACGCCATCCGCGCGGAACGTGGTTCGTGTGCCGCATATCATGCATTTTTCTCTCTAACATTTCACGTTCGACGTCGGACGCCGCACAACAGATCCTTCCGACCAAGCAGGTTTGGCTGCGAGAACGCGCGAGACATTTCAGAGCGAATTCCACCACCTCCACGGTCGGTACGTTACTGTACCTTTCATTGATCGTCAACGTCTACCATTTACAGCTTTCCTAGTACCGCAGACGAGCGTTTCCAATTTCTTACGGTGCTGTTCATCACTCCTTCGACATTCACCTTCTATGGCGCTGTAAGTTACGAGAGCGTTCGCCGGCGGTTGCATAGAGTGCATGCTTCGCAAATCACGCAATGAGAGCAACGAGTCCTCTTACTAAGTACTATGCCGCACAAAATGTATCATATACACTGTACTCTGCTTGTTATTTATCATTTGAAGTATTCTTACGTGTCGAGTGTTCTAATCCACCATTTGCCCCTGCCGCATACTCTGGGGTCCAGCGCCGTGCTATAAGATACCACTCGGCGACTTGCGGTCACGGTCATCGCATTCCCACGGCTTTGAATATCGTTACTACTATAGATACCTCTTCTCGTTCAAGTTGTCCTCGTCCTTGCACATCACACGCAGCCGCGGCCGGTTACCTGCGTGGCGACCACGTAGCCACGCAGAGTCGGGCATGCCCATTCAGTCCGCTCTTTATCGCACCCTGTGCGGACTCTTACTCACAAATTAGTAGGGCGGTCCTCCGCACCCACTGTACCTCGATACTGTTAAAATATACCCATTTCCACCATCGGGTTCTTCTAAAGTCAGCTTGAACTTGAAAGCTCTCCACCAGCACCGTGCTTACTAGTTGGGCCTTTTCTTCCTTCGCACTGGATCACCTTCAGGACTTCATTCATTTCTAGAACTACCGTGACTGTGCGCCATTTAAATCTATTATTTGCCCTACTTCTCACGTCTTGGCAGGTCAGCGTGTTTTCGCCCACTCTACTAGTACACTGTATTATCTTCCTCGGCGCTTGCATTGCCAAACACGATGTTCAAGCTTATCGCCTCCATCAACTATACGAGGAGCCTGAGTGTTACATCGACTTGGAATCACAGCTACCTCGTATGGCCACAAAGCTCTATGAGCCCAATCACATTGCTACGCCTTCGCAACAATGTGCATGGCTTTCCTCGGCGCACCTCATGGTGACACCACCACACACCACCATAACTACCGCTAGTCCTTCGCCGTACAACGAGGTCGAGGGCATGGCCGCACTAACGACGACGACAATGCACGCCATCCTCCCCGCGCGAGCCGCCTATTCAACATGACCAGTACAGTGACGAGGATTGCTTCACGACACTGCCTGTCCCTTTCGTCATGCAGATAGAACGACTCGGAAGGCAACTCGAAGGATGCTACATCAGCAGCGACAGGGCGCGTGACACACCCCACACGATCCCCTACGTTGCGTATCAACCACCGTGACATGCCTCGATTGAGGCCGCTGTCGTCCACTGGCAGCTCCACCAGCGACGCGCCATGTCATTGACTGTCTCCGCTACCCCTTTGACACGGCCCAGCTCACGCGGCTTCCAGACGCGCCAAGGCTCTATCTTTGCCTCGAGTCAATCGTCAGGCAGAGACTTGTGCCTACCATCAAGTCGGCGCATTATGAGGTCGAGTTCCTCGGGACCGCCGTCCTGCTGGCCCGCAAATGGCTCTGGGTCTCTCTTCATGGTCTTCCAAACGACTGCGTTTGATTCAGACCTAGCGTTCGGGTCATATACACATGTCGAAGTCGTCGTTCACCCCCTCGCAGATGGATATCAACTCTGGTCTCGCTACGAGGCACCCTAAGACGGTTGTCGCCAGATTTTTCGTGTTCAACGAGGTCCTTCGGTACGTAGTTGCAAATTGGTCTTGTCGTGTGCAACCATCCAACTATGTGCAGAGTATTTGGGACCTCCGGTACCCGAGGCAGTACCCAAGATTTTACTCACACGGATAAGAACGTCCGCGCTGAAGGCACGCAGTCCACCCATACTTTACATCAATGTATTGGATGCACAATCGACCCATGGCTGACGGAGCTCAAACCTGTGCAGGTCAAAGGACTGCAAGAGACATTTGAGAACGTGGATAAAGAAAGGAAGGCAAGGAACGTCCAAAGCCGAACGATTGACCAAAGTGCTTCAACAGGAAGCAGGACAGACGTGCAAAGACCCCCCAGATCTATTGCAAAATAAAATAGAGCCCTACGTATCTCAAGAGCTCGTCGGTCAGCTCTTCAGCCACGGCCACAATGCAGCCAATCACTCCTTACTAGACTCTCTGTCCCCAGCTTGGCGATTAGCACAGGAACCTATGCGTGTATGCGTCCAAAACTATAATCACTGCCGAAAGTCTACGCATACAGTCGGGCTTTTGACTCGGCGCTATCACAGAACACGATTATACCGTGGCTGTTTTCGGCGGGTCGAAAGATGACCATCTTTCGGTCAGTTTACTCTCGTGCTTGTTTACCCTGCTCACGAGTTGGCTGAATGCCTTCAGGTGGTGGAGCAGTTTCTGCAATATGTTCCTCTGGACGAGTGGCGAGCAAGAGCGACCATGAATTTCCCTGTGGAGGCAGCCACTGAGAACCATGAAAGTCATGATGGATACAATGGTGGTGACTTGGATGACGCAGAGTGGGTTGATCAAGGATGAACTATTGGACCCGGAACACCAGCCATCCTTCATCTCCGACACGGAAAAAAGATGATGGGGGTGGGAAGTACTGCAGCAAGTGGTAAGACTTTCTTTCACCATGTTGGTTGACCATGTTCGTGTCTAGTTCCAATTGGACTGTGAGATGGACACTACAATGATTCTTGCAGTGCCCTCCTACTCAACAACTTGAAAACTCCACACGGAGGCCTTGCATTCATTGTTTCACACACTTCTATCAACATATTTGCACTTCTGATGGTCATGATGCCATGAGACCTGGACTGAACTTTGTGTACTCGACTGTCCTACTAGTAGTAAATCATACTTAAAGGCTGTATTTTTCTGCACCATTGAGTTTGATCCTACAAACTTGAAGTTGTATGGGGTGCTCAGCATCAGGCTCAATGATAATCACATAAAAGAGATTACAAGGCCTTGTCACTCATACCATGATTTAAAAGTTGATATCAGACTGATTAAATAATAGAATATCAATCAAGATATATATTTGTTTGTTGACCTATCAACATCATGATTGTAATGACCAAAGGACAGCTTATATATATTGTTGATCAGATTTATATCAACCTGGGATAAGTTTTATCAACTTTCTAGCAAGATGTAACAGTTTGGACAGATGCCAATCATTGATCAGTAAGACACCTATGATAATCATATATCATAAGACAAACATAATGAGTGAAAAAGATCTTTGGATGTCACTGAATATCTCTATGAGTATGGTTTGATCAGATGTCAACATCACATTCTCAACATCATCAGACATTATCAATTCAATATCAGAATTGTGAAGGTATTATCTGTTGAATATCATATTGATATTCAAATGGTAATTGATAGAATATTTGCCAATAAGTATAAAGAATTTACTATTTATTAACAACATGGTTAGAAGAAGATAATGATATAGATATATTTACCTACTTGTGTCAACTTGGCAACAATCAGATCATATTTAACTGGGCATATCAGCTCTTTAAAAATTTCCTGATGCAATAGCCGTTCGGACATGACCAGATCCGTGGCCTTCCCGCAGACCATTTGACCGTGCAGTCGAGCGATGATTTTGCGTATTGGTTCGACAAGACTGCGAATATGTACGGTGCCCATAGCGGCAGCTTTTCCAAGGGTTTACATCAAGCAGCCGTTAACGTGGGTCCAAAAAGACGACCTTACAGGGCAAGAGAGGGGTGAACGTCGTGAACGTTTCCGAGG